>MOOZ01000337.1:1178234-1198337 GCA_002930495.1 Cecropterus lyciades
ATGACAATTAACTTGTGCTTCGCGCGGGTCACGCTTACAGCTAACCGACGTTTGTCGTTTAGGACCTCACCTTCCTGGGAATTAAAATCATTATATCAGAAAAGCCTTATGTTACGGTATTAACTTAAGCATCAAAATTGTATGTATGAATTGGTGCAGGAATGTTATGATAAATTTATGTCTAGCGTATATAGACTGGCAGGTTTAGCCAACCCGTCGAACATTGACAAGTCCAGTCGACCAAGGCAAGGCAAGGAAAATTCGGAGATCTTTTCTTCACAGACAATTGCCAAAGACACAAATTGTAGAAAAATAGTTATTTGAGCTTGACGTTTTATTCTTCGCCGACCATCGCCGATAGCACCACCGACATAAATTTGCAATTGGTGTATCGTTTTTGGTACTTTGGCAAAGGGAGATCTCCCGCCAGTATCTATTCGGAACTTATATTATGCATGATGTTGAGAAAACTCTGATAGCATGATTCAGAATACGGTGACGTCATCTTTTTGACGAGTAGCAGGAGGTCGGCACAGTACAATAAAGTTGGCCACACCTGGCCTTTTGTACCAATTTTCTCTTACGAAAGTATCAAAGGATTGTTTCCACACATAATAAATGATAAAGACAACTCACCTTAACTTTTTTATCATCCTTGCCATCATCACGCTTAGTACATGAATATATGATGACAGATTTGTCTCTACCCTGAAACTGGTCGACAGTGCTAACCTCTACTGATAGGTGAGCGAGAGATCGACGCAAAAACGATACTTGATCCCGATAGGGCGCTATAATACCGATATCAGATGATAGTACACCACCCTGAAAGAAATCAGTTAAATTTTATTTTTGAGTGTAATTTTATGTGTAACCACACTTTAAAAAATTTTTGGAAAATTTACATTATCATTATCATAAATCAATTATAATGGAAAATGAAACACCTATTACATTATTTTTAAAATTCCTAAAAATATGCCAATATAATGGGTCTTTACATGGTTTTTGAAATTTGTGCACTATATCAGTTACATAATAACGAATAAAGTTTCTTTTTACATTTGAGGATTTACAAAATATACTGTTATTTTGTTATTAATTATTTGTAATTTAGAAAGTACAAATTTCAATAAATTACCTCTTTTAATGCTTGCACAAGTGCCAGTACAACACTTGCTTCATCAATATTTGTAAGGTTTTTACTAGCATTGCTTCCGTGCACGCATATCGATGGCATGCTGAGGAATACAGCGGCATGCGCTGGCTCTGGGCTACAAGCTGTCAGAAGCCATCTCTTATTACTGTATAGATGTGATATTTTCTGAAAAAAAAAAAAAAACAAATTATATTAGCTTGGTTCAACTTAAAAGAAAAGAGAATTATATTATATAAGCAAACGACGTCCATTTATAATATACTGGTCCTGGTTTACCAGTACTTGAATAATTCAGTATTCTTTAAAAAACTATTTACTCTGCCTTTACACACTTAACCAAACTGTTAAAACGTGTCTACTAGTCAAATAAATTTATCTACCTCTTTTTCAATATTCAATGTCGCTTGCGCTACATTCTCGTCAGCACATTTCAATTTCGAGTCGTAGGCCACGAGATTCGCGACGTCTACGAGCGCTTGGTTCATGCGGTACTGGAGGTGCAGAGTCGAAACCACTTTTTCAGACATCAGGCGGTGGAATAAGCTCTCCTCCATGCCGAGACGTCTGACAAATACATAATATTATTGAAGTTCCAATATGAATTTTATTAATAATTACAATTTGAATTTTATCAATGCTTTTTGAAGCGTTTGGAAATACGGATCACAGTGTATTTTTTCGTTGGATGATGTTCCATCGTAACACATAAAATTTTGGTTCGAAGTAGAGAGTAACATACTTAGCCGAGGCGTTCCAACTTAGTCCTCAGGGGTAGAAACACATCTGAGACTAACCTCAGGTAAAAGTTTTATCCTTATTTGGCATTGATTACAGATTTTCACAGACGGCGGCGGCCAGTCTCCAGTCCATCTGGTGTTGCACTCAACACCAGATGGACTGGAGACTTGTTTGCTTTTTGAGTTGATTGGTTGTTTGCTCAATTTGTTTGAATGAAAAATATTTTGTTTGAACAATAAATATTCTATCTATTACGCAAATCAAATATAACTTCTAACGTCCGAATATAAGTACACCAACGCTTTTCTTTTAAAAATAAACCCTTTAACTAAATACCTGGCGGTCTTACTCCTGACGACCGGTGGTAATTGATCCGGATCACCGACGAGAACAAATCGTTGGCATGCAAAAAGTGGACGCAAAACTGTAGATTGTAGCACCTGTTACAAAACGAACAAATGACATAAAACAAAGCATTTAATATAAAATAAACGTATATTTTAGACTAAGCTATAAAATATTTTTTAGTAAAGTAATTGTTGATATTGACATATCATCGCACTATAAAAACAAAAGGGACCTGAAGTTCTTAAAACTGCGGCTTATAACATAGTCTATCATCTAGCGAATCTAAAGTGACGATTTCGTGTTAGAAAAAGACACATATAAATATAACGTCCCTTTAAAAACAGCGCTCTTAAAAACACCTCACAATGCGATCAAAATTTCATATTTGAAAATATATTTTTCGCATTAGGTCCCATTAATTCATACCCTATGAATTATGCGCTTACAAAAATAACTTACTTGCGTCGCTTCATCCACTATACAAACGTCAAATGTAGTTCGGGTCAACATCGCGTGTGCGGCTCCTAAACACGTCACACCCACTACTTCCTGTAAAATATTAACGATTTATTAACAATTTTTACCATATCTTCCTTATATTATCAAGTTAAAAAATTCTCACAAAGTGCGGATGGATTTTTTTTACTGTTTCACGCAAAAACAACTGATCAGTTTCAAAACTGATCAGTTGTTTTTGCGTTTGCCAAACATTCAAATGTTTGGCAGTCAGATAGTTTATGGATTGAAAGGTAGTTTTGTTATAAAAATAACAAACAAGCTTTAAGTTGTTAACATAACAATGAATGAATTCCACCCAGGGAAGATCTATATTTAACACACTCTATTTACCTTAATTAAACTTACCATAGAGTCATAGAGCTCTGTAAGAGCTTCTGGACTGCTACACGATTTAGTAAGCCGATCTTCGCAGCGTGTCTGGAGAGACGCGGCAACCCTGGACGACGAGCCTAGTCGCATCACTTTAATACTTTCTGGTAACCTAAAATATTAAATTTAATATACTTTTTTACATAAATAAACTCATATTTAAATTCACAGTTGTACTGTAAATTTACAGAAGAAAACGAGTACGCAGTCCACCTAGTGGTAAGTGGTCACTACCGCCCATAGATATCTGTAAGCAACTTCATATAAAATATGGGTTCTATGTGAAATACGTATGGTGGCGGCGTCTCCCCGGCCAAATTATGCTCGTTGTACCACCAACTTACATAACAGGCAACTATTATGTTGGTAAGCAATATAAAATTTTGAGCTATGCGAAGTCTTAGTGAGTTTGGTATTAGGCCCGTTATTAGCCCAAATATTTTTCAGTGTAATTAAATTTTGTATTTAAAACAAACGCACCTGCTAAGCACTGTGTCGACCGCAGAATGCGTGTGCGCAGTGACTAGCACTCGTTGTTGCAGCCCAACTAACATTTGTATGAGGACACTGATTGTTTGAGTTTTACCTGAAAAAAATAACAATTATTCTACCTTCATCAAATATAATAATCATTTCAATCACCAATTATAAAAATCAAACTATGAACGAATATGTCACCTAGGTTTCATATATACTAAGACTGTGTTTGCAAAAGTGTAGTGGACTAGGATTTTCGGGTCGGTGCGAGGAAATTCACTTTATTCGGGCAGATTCTGATATATTTATTTTTGTGCGGCATTTTTATTACATAATTTTATATCATTATAAGCAATCGTTAGCATATATAAAAATAAGTTATGAATTGGGAATATTATATTAATGTCGAGCGAGATACTAATGGATAGTTCGCGAGTATCTAAATATTGCATTATATTAAAACAAATTTCAAAAGAATATTTAATACAGTGCCAGCAAGTTCTTGTAACAGCATACAGTAGCGTATGGGTTGCACAATATCCATCCTACCAACAATGCAACGTGGATGCCAATTAGAGTGACCCTTGTCTATTACCAATCTACCGCCTACAAAAATATAAATAATACGTCACCAGTGCCTGGCAGTCCTTGTAACAACGTGTAACCAGCCGCTCCACTGAGCTTTGCAGCTTGGGTGCGAACTGGGGGGAACCTTCTCGATTATCTAACTGCCACCATGGATTTTTTTTTTAGGGGAAACCTTGAAACGGTACCGGACGCCGTGGGAGTGACGCCGGGTTAAGTGGGATTTTTACCACACCAACTGACCGAATCCGGGATCTTCAACGGTACGCTACCGGAGTATTCCAAGCGCGATGCTCCTATCAGGCTCTTCCCCGGTTAGCATTTGCGCTCATCGTACCTTCTGTTCTTTACGATGGTTTGGGATCACACATGCCGCTGTCCTTCCCGGGGTCACTTGACTGGACGGTTCGAGCTCCCACTCTTGCAACCCGTAACTTTAGTCGCCTCTTATGACAGGCAGGGGATACCGTAGCATTCTGATCCCGAAACTGCAGGGACAATCAATATACCACCTACAAGAACTTATTCTACCAAGTGCTAGTGTAAATACGTCACCAGTGCCAGGAAGTCCTTGTAGCAGCGCGTAGTGTTCTGCCGCGAGCGCGCGGAGTACAGCGCGCTGTTGCTGTAGGTTGAGGGTACGCATGAGCCGCGCTCCCAGCCGTCCCACTGAACGGTGCAGCTTGGGTGCGAATTGGGGCGGATCCTTCTCGATTATTAACCTGTAATACAACCTGTAACCTGTAATTGAGTCACTATTTACGATTTGAGACATTTTTTATAAGGCAGTTTTGAAACTGAGTCGAAACCAAGCCACGGAACCCAGCAATTGGGTCGTATTACCAGCAGTAACGAACATGCCGCATATGGCAATGTTTTATATGATTTAAGTAGCAAATGTATCGAATATGCACTCCACCTTATGATAAGTGGTAATTGTCGCTCATGGTCACCTACAATGAACTTCACATAAAATAGCGGTTCTATCTAAACTTAGTTTACAGATGCGTTGGCACCACCAAAATGGAAGTGAGCCATAGGTTCCCACAGAAACCTCTCTGGTCGAACCTTAACTCATTCTACCATCTTGCATGAAAGTATCACGAATATATTTTTTTAGTATATAAGTGATACATTCTGTGGTAAAATAACTGATTACTACTTACTTTCTAAGTCTTAATGCCCGATCACTGTCCTCCATAAGTACTCCAAGATTGGTCAGGTTGTGCACAGTTGTTGCATACGACTCATATGTATCTATATGGTATTTTGTTTCCTTATTTAAACGTCGGCTAAGGTCCCTTTAAAGATAACAAGCATATATTAATGAATTCTTAGGTTTATGTCATTACGAACATTATACTAATCAGCATTGTTGTGTTGTTTATATTTCTATAAAGGAGAATATTTGTAACACAAGAAAATAAAAATCTTTTATTCAATACATTTATATAAATGCCTGTATAATCTTAATGCACTGGCAAATTCTTTAAAGAAGCAAATAAGGTAGAATATAATATAAGCTGCCTGTTATTCTAAGATTTTCACGAGTGATGTTGGATGAATTGTTTTAATATTATTAAAAGTTATATTGTATACACATACATATAAGAATATTCCTACCTCTCCAAAATTATACGTATCTCCTTTTCATTAGAGAGTGTTACGGGTCCGGCGGCGATCCACGGTCGATCGTCAATGCTAACTATTGAAAACTCGCCATCTTGTGGCCCATTTCTGTCATTTTTAGATTCTTCTGAAATGTAAATAAAACTTATTATTATATGTCATATTTACATTACATACATATATGGTAAGGGAATTTAGAACAACTCCGAATACTATAGAATGTCCTTTTAACTAGAGGTTTAATACACATTAATGTTTAGTCTTCAGGGAAATTAAATGTCTTATGTGCCTATATCTGCTTTACACTGAGACCAGGATACAGCAGTTGTTATTGATGTTATTTTAGGGAGCCCATGCGCCACAGCTCAATCAATCATTTCAATACCCCTAATCGACGTGCATCAATTGGAGTGGTTACATTTATAGCCCGAAGGATATTGGTCCATAAAACGACGATCGACTATCGACCGCCGTTTGAAACATCGTTAAAATTCCCTTATGTCCCCACAATTACCATCACATGAGATTGGCATGACGAACATACAGCTTACAAATTCCATAATTATGATATTATGATATTGACAACCCGCTTGGTGGACCGGTCACCATACCGGTCTGACAAGCATTGGGTCCCGGGTTCGATCCCCGGCCAGACAGATATCTGAATTATGAGTTTAGATTTCTGTTCTGGTTCTGTGTGTTTGTGTAATCGCCTTTGTGGGTCCATGGCACCCACGACACAAGAGAACTACTGTGGGGCTATGAGTGTAGAAAGCATTTATGTTTATGTTATATTTATATTTTCGTATGTACTTACTTTGAGTATTAATTTCCTTTTCGAAAACATGTTCATATCTGTCTCCTGAACATGCAACCGTTTTCAATTTTAAATTCGAAGCGCAGGTTCCGCGTAAAGTTCTGTAATCATTAACAAAGTCAAAAATTAATATATCTCAAGAACCAAAATGTTATATAATGTTGCATTGAAGGGTGAAATAATAATAAATTTATACTAAGCCCAAAAATCGAATGTCGGAAAAAATAGTTTTGATTAGGTAGGATTGCGAATGTGAACAACCTGCGAATCAGTTTCACCTTACGCTAATTATTCAAAATCTTCCTTCATTTTCAACTCTTGATTTGAAACTCGATGAAAGAAAATGCATTATTGAAGCATGTGTCGGCGTTACTACTAGATGGCGCTGTACACATTTCTAAATCACACTAACTATTTTACTTCGGAGCTTGTATCTCTTCGGAGCTCAAGTTTGATATATGCGAAACAATTAGTATTAAGTTTCACTTGTGTCGTCTGTAAATTGCACACACATTCATGTTTTTCACACAATCTTACACACACACACGATTACAATCTTAACACAAAATCTTACCGTTTCTCAACACTCTGTGTCCACAAGGCGTGAAGGGGTGACGTCATCATCTGCTCCTTCTCCTCCAGCCTCAACAAGCTACTCCAATGTAGGAAGTACTTTATGTGTTCGGGCGACAGGTGTCCGAGCGCAGCGCTACGTAGCTTTGTTAGGGGATGTCTCTCCGACACCGTGGGACCATTCGTATGCCTGGGAATGTTTATAACATTAAATATTTTTAACAAATCAGAGAAACGACACTGGCAAATAAAGTTTTTGAAAAGAAAGTTACTGAAACGATTTTCATAACTTGGTGGGAGTTTTACTAGGATATACAGGGTGTCCCAAAACTCAACGTCAAGCAGTAAGAGGGAAGTCGATGTAGAGCCTGCGTTAGAGCCGAAGGTCGAAAATTTGAACATTTGCTGTAATTGTAATAATATTTTACTTTACCTTGCCCACAATATGTTTTGGTGTCACTATCCATCTAACTCTTAAGTGGTTACCTCTTGTCACTTTTACGAAACTATCTTTCTCACTCTAAGAAATTAGATCTAGTATTTGTCGTATTTCATTACAAAAATAACGACCGTTTGTCAAAAAAAGAAAACAAAATACTACATTATTGACGTGAAAGTGGCAAGAGTTGTACTATTTTGAAATCTTGACTAAATATACCATCTTTTAAAACAACTTGCCTTGGGTAGTGTGGTACATTTTTGTTTAATGAAGTCTCAAAGTTAGTCAACCTTTTTTTTAAGCTTTGCTTCTATTTAATTGATAATTTTAAGCGAAACTAAGGCATTTGTTGTGTGACTTGTAATTGCTATAATGTGCGTGGTTATTAAGCATTGTGCAGAAAAAAAAAATAACGTCAAAATGTGTTACCAAGTGTTGTAGATTTTTTCTTATTTTTACTTATTTTTTGGAGCTGGTATAGCCTGGTACTTCACCTAGTTCCCGCTTGACGTTAAGCTTCGGGACACCCTGTATATAAACGATAAAAATAATTCTATGCTTAAATTGTATCGAAGTCTTACATTAGTACTGCCTCACTACTACATAAGAAAACACAAACAAAAACACACAAACAAAAATAGCGTGATGTTATATAGCCTATATAGTCTTCCTCAATAAATAGACTATTCAACACAAAAATATTTTTTCAATTCGAACCTGTTTCTGAGATTAGTTCGTGCAACCAAACATACTAACTCTTTAGCTTTATAATTTTAGTATTGATTCCAAAATAGTAAATTAAAAAACACAATAGACCCCCGTGACTATGCTACTTAAATAAAGTTTTAATCATAATAATGAGTACAAGTTCATATATATTTTTAAGGAAAACTAGGCATTTATTTACTTTACAGTTATCTATTTATTTAATATTACGATCAATAAACATACATCTTCTTCATTTGTTATCAAGTAATACTTACCAGAGGTGCAAAGAGCAGACAGTTAAGTATGGACACTTAGAGCATGCGTTCTCATTATGTACGGGATCTGGCAGGCTTTGATGCAATACACTTGCAGCTTCTTCAATGTCCACCAACAGTTCTAAAATAGTAGAACTTTATTCATTAAAATATGTCTAAAATAATGGTTTTAAAATATCTTGTGCATATGTTTATTGTTGATACATGCTGTTGCTGATACATGAAAATCGCGTAAAACTAATGGAAATGCCGCTACATTAATTTCATTATTCGACAAAGTACACAATAAATATGTGTATAATTAAATACTGTTGTTGATGATATATTCTTACAGTGTGATAACAAATGTCGTGCAATTATTACTACAATACTATGACTAGTAGTAAAGGTGATGATTGTAAAATGTCAACCTAAGGATCTCACATCATCATCTATTAAGTGATATCTAGATTGACAGTCCGTTTGTCTTTCACGGGACACGAACGTAACGTTGTATAGCTATCTCTGAGGTTAGTCTATAGAAGACAGACATATTCTTTTAACTCCTTCTAGCAGAAGGGGATGACAATTTCTTCGCGTTAAAACAAAAGTTCAGCGTTAAAAACAGTAGTCTTTACCAGTGTCGACTTCCTTGGGTCCAGGTGCTAGGTGTTGGACGAGTTCATTGCGTAGCATTATTAAATCTCGCCTTTCTGGATACCCACAGCTCACTTCACGAAGGTCTATACGATCTCTAAGAATTAATAGAAATTTAGTAAAACGATGTGTGGATAAATGTTGTGACTGAGTGTTGTGATTTTTTTTTATTTTACAGCAGAGGCTTCCACACGACAGTAGAAACCTAGAATTCTTTAAAGACATGGAGAAGTTATTTAATAAAAAAATATATATTATAATAGTGCAAGTTGCAAATTAGTAAACTTACGTCAAACAAGGATAAGTTTAATTAAGGATAAAGGGTGAATTTTTCTAGTGTTTACGGATGGCCAAATCTGAAAATTTAAGGATAAGCTAAAAATACTAAAGGTTGCGAGACCGATTTTGTTACAAAGTAAACCTAATTAGATTGTTAGATTTTTCAAGAATTATTTCCTTAGTCGAGAATCAAACGAGTTTTTATTCTGAAAAGAAACACAAAATTGAAAGCTTCGTAAGAAAAAACTATTCATAGAACAAATAACGCAACCAAAATGTACAAAAAAGGCTATAATTTTTAAAACTTACTATATTATTTATGCCGTTAATCTCATGTGAAAAAATACACATCTTTATGTACACAAATGCATTCAATAATAGTCGCAAATCAATTATATTTTAACCGACTTCGTGATGATCAGGAATAGGCCCTTATTAAGCCAACTGCCTTAATCTAGATCTGTACCTGAGATACAACAGCAGCCCCCGCTGCAAAGCCGCGGCGGGGTCCTCGCGGCGCTGCAGCCCCAGCATCATGCAGTACAGCACCAGCTGCCCGCGGTGTTCCGCGGACACTGATGCTTTACCGCTCTTCAATTCCAATGGCACTATTGAGCGTTGTTTACCTAGAATATGCGTCAGTTAATCGGTAGAAATGTGTTCAGAATTAAGTCCCCCTTTGTACATCAGAGGTAAGCAATCTGAGCAGACAGATTCCTTTCTTATTGTGGTCAAGTATAATGAGAGTCTTAAATATGTACTAGACTAAATAATACCATAATTATGCCCATGTCGCTTTTCGACTACAAACATAAATGGTGACGTACAGCAAAATAACAAATAGGGAGACTGATTCCAATTTATTTCGCAGACCTATTTGGTATCGCTTAAATACGTGCGTATTATTAAAATTATGAATTGGATACTTATGATGTAGAAGTAGCCAACTTTTGAATACAAAAGAATACACAAACATTAAAATTTTGATTACAGTACAGTTAACTATATTTTTGAATTTTTATATATTTCTCCTCATTCTGTCAAAATACAACGAAAAACAAATATACCTGTTCTGTCATGTATTGTTACTTGTAATGTAGCATCTATCTTTCCTTTTAAGCCCAGCTTAGGGCAACATACATTCTCTTCAATATCCAATACTTCATCTATGTTTCCATTCCATTGGCCCTTCTGCCTATGCTAAAATAAGAAACAAATTTGATTACTGACTGTTTTTTTGCAACTATATGTAATGATACAAATAATCAAAACTGCTTTAGCAAAAGCAACCTTTATTAAGGCTCGATTAAATGGTTAATACAGTATAAATATCTATTCTTCCTATTCTGTAATGTGCCTAGTTGTTTTTCATGTTTACTACTACGACTTTTTAAAGACCTGAGTCACTCTGGTGCCTAAGTTTGTTTAGAGATGAGCCCAGAAAACACTAACCACTTAACATTAGGTAGAACGAATACTACTTTCCTACACCCATATATTACAAGTAAAAAAATTTAATATACTCAAGATTCTCACCACAGCACCAGTATTTGATTTAACATACAGCTGCATAAACTCAGCAAGAGGCGCTATATATATTTGCATGTTAGTCCTCGTCTCTTCTACACTCAAACCGGCATCATATAACATTTGAGTTGATTGTTTTAAAATAGTATCTGCTTCGGATTGTAATTTTTTTATGCTCACTATATGACGGGTTAAAGCTGCTTGAACTAATTCATGTATGAAAATTCCTATAGTCATCTGAAAAGTATGTAAGTTGTATATATGATGTCAATTTTATTTAATTGTTACTATAAAATAATTATTCATACTGTGTGGGTATACAACATAAAATATCAGTCATTGATTCATTTATGACAATGTACTTATATAAATAATTATTATATTACACCTTATTATATAAATTTTTAAGAGAACTGTTGAATGAATGAGCATAATTGTTGAAAATTGTTTCAACATTTTTTTTTATCCTCATTATCATGAGTATTTGTTCGAGTATTTCAATATATAAAGTGAGTATGTCACATAACATGTATATATGTAATAAATGTTTACTATTTACAGCAGTATTGGCCGCATCTATTCCACGCCATCTTTCCTGTAGCACAGCTTTTCTCTTACAATACACCCCGGCCACTACACTGGTTGTAGAGATCAAGTGATCTGGCCGTAATGATAGCAGCCCTGATGAATTTGTGACTACATATTTTCCAGATGGGTCACGTGTTGCCAGTATGCTGACAATTTCTCCCACTTGCAGGGGTGTGTTTAGCCTGAAATTAAAACAAAATATTAGCAGTATGCATTTTTTCATTCTTCTTCCATAACAAACAAATTTATTTAAGCCTTTAACCTTTTTTTATACCTACACCAAAGAGGGATGTACAACACTTAACCTTTTCAAGATCGATACTTCGTTCTTCTAATAATTATGAGATTTACGTAAGTAATTAACTAACATCTCGTAAATAATACTTACCCTATAAAATTATAAAACATATTAAGGCGGGTAATCTAGTATAACAAAAAGTTTTTAATGCGACATAAGCGATTAAAGGGTTAATACTAGATGGTTTCAGATGCAGGAAATAAATGAAACATGAAAACTTTTATATATGCTATGGAGATTTTATACAAGAGTTTTAGAAATGTCTATTCTAGTTAGTACTACAGACCAAGTTATTAATGTGCTGACTCTACATGGTAATAACCTTGATGAAGTCATATTACACATTTCCTCAATATATGGACTATGAACAAACTTTCAGTTTCTTAAATTAAATTCAGTCACCAAGCCTGTTTGATGCATTTTCAAATACAAACATGAAAAAAAAATAATAACATATAGGAACTACTATTATTAATTATTGCCTATCCCTTAGCTAATTTTTGGAAATATATTATGCAATGTACAGAGATGGGAAGCTTCTATCCTTTTATTATATGTATAGATATAGAAGATATAGATTATGGTTGAATTTCATCTTACAACTTAAATAAAAATATTAATTATTGTTTTATTTCACATACTACGTATTTGTCTGCCACTGAAAATGGGACAGATATAGAGGAGCTAATAATTTGTTTAACTCTAATAGTTTACTCACTTATAGTTTTAATTAGGATACTCACCAAATCCCTTCAACATAGCATGTCCCTCTATTATTATTATCATTCTTCAGTCTTAATTCCAACTTAGTGGGGTGTTGGGTTACAGATAGTATTTCACTCCTCTGCATGGTGGAAAGATCCAAATCTTCTATCACATCCTGATTATAGTATATTTCATGAGAAAATGAATAATGTATGAAATGTATTAGAAAATGGGTAACAATGTCAATCAATAGGTCTTTCATTCATTGATTGATTCTCTGATCGAAGCCGAAGGTTCAAAAACCATAAGAAATTCAGTTCTTAATTGGTTAATAGTAATTTTTTTAATGATTAATATTTAAACTTTAGAAAATAAAAATTATAACACATAACTGTTCGAGTAAAGTAAATTTCACATAACACTGCAGACTTGCGCTTCACCATCTCCATTGCGGTATTGTGAATTCTTTATAGTTCATTCAATTTAGGCGCTTTTTAGAACCTTCGGCTTTGGCTAAAACTTTGGCCCACTTTGGCTGGTTCAGAAGGTTTTGCTGAACGTGGCCGGAGCCGAGACACTACAAATAATTGATATGAAACTACTTGTTAAAGACCTATTTGGTTATTTTCTGGTCTTACATGGTGCATGTATGGATTGGAGTTTTGTACAATATAAAAGAAACAAAAAAGAAAATGAGTAACTATTAAAATACTTGCTTCTTCATTATTAATATCCCATTCATCATCAAATATATCCTCAATATCATTCTGCATAAAACTCAGAACTTTTACAGTAGATCCACGTTTTGAGGGAGAAAGTTCTATAAGTTTTTCAGGAGACTTCTGTGGACTCATCTTCGAGTTTCTGGGAGATATTGCATCTGAAAATATATTTAGTTATTATTGTAACTTCCAGCTAAATGATATATTCGTCCTAAAGTTCTCAACATGAGGCTATTAATATTTAAAAAATAGGATTCTCAGGGAGATTTATTCTAAAACAGTTTTTAGAACTTTGAGACAGTCACATAACATTGAAAATCTAGTACAGTGGATTCAATTAGTAATTCAATTAGTGAGATAAAGTACAAAGATAGTGCCTATTTAAAGAATGATGATTATTATAGTTCATTATAGGGTTCATATTTCTTTTTTTGTGTATAAGTTACTTTCGAGAGTCTTCATGAATCTTATTGCATGCAGGCTCAATGACTTCCAGCTTCTTGAACAAGCTGGATTCCGAAATGGATTCAGCACAATGGACCACATACACACGCTTCGGCTGATTATACAGAAGACTAAAGAGTATAATCTGCCGTTATGTGCTGCTTATGTGGACTATGAGAAAGCCTTTAATTCTATCGAGAACTGGGCGGTGCTGAGGTCTTCTCAGCAATGCCAGGTCGACTATAGGTATATCGATGTGTTGAAGTGTATTTGGCAAAGGAAAATCTCCCTCCAGACTAGGTGATCATGCCTGGAGAGCGGCTGTACGCCAACAGTGTCTGTTTGGAATTTGTATATATGTACGATATTGAAAATACTCTGATAGCTTGATTCAGAATATGGTGTTGCCATCTAATGTTGAGTACACACACCACCAATGCACAAACCCAATCCGACTGCAGCGGGGAGTAATACAAGGTTCATATCGCTGAAGATGTTTACCTCTGCATTCGAAGATAGGTTCAAGCTAATGAAGTGGAAAGGTCTGGGCATTAACATCAACATCATATCACATCGAACACATCATGTTAGTGATGTTGGCAGAATCGCTCATGGACCTCAGCACTATGCGTGACCTCAACAGTGCCTCGCAAAAGGTGGGTCTTAAGATGACACAGACATGACCTGGACAAGACAAAAATCATGTCTAATGTCCATGTCACACCCATACCGGTAGTTATTGATGGCACACTCCTTGAAGTTGTCAACAAGTATATTTAAGGGATTAATTTAAGGTAAGTCTAACTTCGAGAGGGCACTCAGAGTCCATCTCGAAATTATGTAGTATCATCTCGTCCAAAATTCCTCAGTGCCTGAAGTCGAAATTATTCAAGCAATGTGTGTTGTCAGTGATGACTTATGGTGCTGAAACATGGTCCTTCACTGAAGTCCTCATTCCAAAGCTCAGGGTCGCTCAACATACTATGGAGAGAGCTATGCTTGCAATGTCACTACAATGTGATGAAATCCATAGATGAAGTAAGCTTACCGATATAGCTCTCAAAAATAGCAAGCTGAAGCGGCAGTGGGCCGACCACATTGTTCCAAAGACCGATAACCAATAGGGAAGAAAGGTCCTCGAGTTGCAACCATGTTTAGGTAAAAGGAGTACAAGTCAACCCCTGACCAGGTGGACCAATGACCTGACGAAGACAGCGGAAAACCATTGAATTCAGAAGGCACAGGACCAGTTGGAGTGGAGTAAGAGAGGCCTATGTCCTAGAGGCTGATGGATGGATGGATAGGGTTCATACTATAGCAATATTTTAAAAATCAATAGTCTTACAGCTTTTAGTAGGTGTGTTTTCCTTTTTAATACGAGGACTATGACTTTTCTTTGGTGAAACATTTTCGGGTGATATAGGTGCTTTGCCTTCTTTACAAAATCCATTCTCCTTTTCACTTATTTTACCATTTAAATTACATTCAAAAGGATGTATATCAGTCTTATCATTGTTCTTAGTGTCTACATTAACAGGTGATAATGGTAGTCTGTGTTTGTCTTTTTCTATTAGGTTAGCATCAAAGATCTGTGATTTTTGACTACTATTAGGTTTTTCGGGCGATCGCTCAAAAGAAGCGTGACGAATGTTACTTTTAATTGGTAGTTCATTTGCTTCATATTTCTGTTTTTTAGAATGAATTTCAGGAACATTGTTTGCCTCATTTGGTTTATCAAAGTATTCGCTGGTACACCGGACCGGTGATTCAGCTTTTCTCTTGTTACTTGTTTTGTCTTCTTTTTCATGATTCTTGTGTATATATCCACTGTTGGATTGACTGCCATTAATATGCCCAGTTTTAAAGAACTGTGTTATTGGTTTCTGATTATTTTTGGTCGATTGTGATGGCTGAAAAGTAGTTAAAATATGAATAGTTAAAAACGATGATCGAAACTTGTATTAGGAAAAGTGATTACTTTTCCGGTGATTACAGAGGCATTGTATTTTACCTTTTTCAAACTCAAAGCCTTAGGCATGATTATTTAAATTATGACTCATATGTCCATAACAATTATATTTAACAAATATAAATGTCTCAACTTGTATTCGTTTTCTATTATTAAAATGTTCCCGCCCGTGTTGACACAATTGACAGTTTAAATTTTTTAAATAGGTTTCAGTTTCAGTCTACGCCGTAGCTTCATTTCTTTCAGCCGACTGTTATGTTTTTTTTATAAAATTGCTCATTTTTTTCATTTTGTTTATTATGTTCTAAGGCTAGAATTTACGCTTCCATACGTCGTAAGAATACGAAATTTTCTTATTATAACAAATGTTGCCAATTAAATAAACTTAAATAAAAAAATAATCGCTTTCTACTCATAGCGCCCCACTTAACTAGGATTTTTTCCTGTGATGTGGGTACCGCGGTACCACACAAAGACGAATACGCAAACACCCAAACCCAGAATAAAATCTTAACACATCAGTCAAATGTCTGTCAGGACGGGGATCAAACAAAACATCATGATCGTGTATCAATAAAACACTACTTTTAACAATTTTAATATAAAATATTTAATAATATAGATTATGTATAGGATGTAAAAATTATAACATAGGCCTTATAATTCTATTCTCATTTTGATTATGGATTGTCATTGTCAATGTCCGTAACCCGTCAAAAATTGTAAGGTTATGTCAAATACATGTGATGTGAGGTTAAATTGTTATTGTATGATAATAAACATTATTTCACTAAATTTACTGCCTTAAAACCACAAATAAAAAATGTCGAAAAGACCAGAGCATCAGGCACCGCCAGAATTGGTAAGTTCCAGTCTGCGATATACTGCCAATATATCATTATATTTGATAATAGATTAAAAATGTTTTATTATTTTTAGTTTTACAATGAAGAAGAAGCCAGAAAATATACACAAAAGTGAGTACGATTATTTTTAAACGCATAACATTATTCTACAAGAATTCTTTATTGAATTTTAAGTTTGTTTACAGTTCTAGGATTATCGATATTCAAGCCCAAATGACAGAGAGATGTGTGGAATTGCTGCTTCTGCCCGAAGACACACCCTGTTTACTTCTGGATATTGGCTGTGGATCTGGATTATCTGGCTCAGTACTTGAAGAAAACGGACATATGTGGATTGGACTAGACATATCTCAGGCTATGTTAGGTATGACAATAAAAAGCATTTTTTTTTTTAATAAGGCAAAAAGGCTTTTGCTTAAACGTTATAAGATCTAAATATTATAATGCACCTGCTTCTGTTAATGAAATGGTATTTTTTTTAATATAATAATAAACATAAAATATTTGTAACACTTTAAATTTTTTAATTAAGCACCATAAGGCAGCTCCAGATATGGCGGTAAATATAAAAGGGTATAGTGTAATCATTATTGAATTACCTTTGAATATCTGTTTTACCATTTTAAATTGAATTTTTATTACAGATGTAGCATTAGAAAGGGAAACAGAAGGAGATCTCATCCTAGCAGACATGGGAGAAGGAGTTCCATTCAGAGCTGGCAGTTTTGATGGAGTGGTCTCTGTATCTGCTATACAGTGGCTATTCAATGCTGATAAGAAATCTCACCAGCCAATCAAAAGATTACACAAGTTTTTCAGTACATTATATGCATCTCTAGTAAGTGTATTAATTTAGCTGCCATATAATTTTATCAATGCTAAGAGATGTGAACCTATAAATGTTGCTAAGTTTTCTAGGGTAAAAAGATAAAGATTGGTAAGGGTAAAACAATTAGGAAATCTTCTATTTACATTGTCTTAATTTTACTGTTCAACTGTTCTAATGCTATCTATGGGCATAGCTATAGTTCTAAGGGCTCCTCCCTTAAAGCAGCAACAGGCAGGGAAAAAAATAGGTTGTCTAGTTTCTGAATTTTTTCACCACCATTCTAAGGTCCATCAGGCCTTCATAAACCTTGAATATGCTGTAAACCCTTAAACCCTTTTATATGCCCACAGTACTCTAAAATAAATTTGTAAGTAATATGTCAAATAGAGGCCTCAATTGTGTAGTAAATATTATCTGAAATAAAATAAAAAAATAAAAAGTTTATATCATAAATGCTTGCTCAAAATTCCACATATAAAACTATAATTAATAATTATCAGCATTAGGCTTAGTGTTGTACTTAATTGGTCTTGCTGTAAGTGTAACTTTCGTTTAATTTTTAGTCAAGATCAGCAAGAGCAGTGTTTCAATTTTATCCAGAGAATGAAAATCAGTTAGAACTGCTGACTTCACAAGCAATGAAGGCTGGTTTCTATGGAGGTGTTGTGGTAGATTACCCTAATTCAGCCAAAGCAAAAAAGTTTTTCTTAGTGCTCATGACTGGAGGATCGGCACCACTGCCTAAAGCCTTAGGTAAGGGAATTACTAAGTATATGAAATATCTTGTAACTTTAATGTATGCTCCCTTTTATTTGCCATTGTCGAGTTGTTTAATATTGGTGATAATAATATTGGATTGGTAATAATTTGTATATCAACTCGGTTAATTTACGTGGTAATCAGCTTGCACTTTGTATATATTATTTCGTTTATGGTAATTCAAAATTAAAAAAAATATTAAAAAAAACTGATATACATATCAATTATTCATTTTGTATAATAGGAACAGATGATGATGAAAATAGTCTTCAAGTGAAGTATGCCAGAAGGGAGGCAACAAGAGGAGCTCGTGGCAAACCATTGAAAAATACAAGAGCTTGGCTTTTAGAGAAAAAAGAAAGAAGGAGAAAGCAAGGAAAGGAAACCAAGCCAGACACAAAGTACACAGGCAGAAAAAGAAGTGGACGGTTTTAAAATTGGAATGCACTATCACTTAAAAGTGCTAACTGCCATATTTTGCAAATTTACTGTAACAGATTAAACGATAATGGTTAAGTATCTAAGAATAAATGGATTTACAAAAATAAACTATTTATATAACATAATCTATGTATTGTTTATTTTATCTATTATCTTTTAACTACATATTTCCATACTGTATCCACACCATGACCAATGGTTTCGACCGGTACCATATTAGGTAAGGGAAACCGACATGCAACAATAACAGTGTCACTTTTCACTTCATTCAGCACTTTTGTTTCAAACTCGTTCATCATTTGTTCTACACCAAATATCACTATATTGTTATATGGCTTCAAGTCGAATTTCCATAGATCCCGCCTAAAGAACCTCGTTCCTCTATATAACGGGTTTAAGAGTGCTGCTAGTCTTGAGTAGTACACTAACACTAAATTGAGTTCCACACCATCAGCTTTAAAACCCAGTTTGGCAGCTGTGAACACTATTCTTCCGTCTCCGGAACCCACGTCCAGTAACCTCCCGTTCCTACCTGCTAAAGCCTTAGTTACACCCGCTAATTGTTCAGTTGTAGCTGGGACATAAGGCAAACAAACTTTTCGCATTGCAGGTGACACAAATGGTATACATATTACACTAACGCCGACAGCTAAACCACCAGTGGCGTATATCAGTGTTTTGCCAAAAGATGATAGTTTGGAGTTACTTTTCGTGTCGGAAATTCCAAGTAACGATGCATCCATTTTACATAATCATTCATAAAATAACCTCAAATAATCAGCTGTTTTGATTTTTTGACTACCTTGACAGTTGACGAAAAAAATTTTAATATGTTTTCCTTGCTTTGGCTTCTCACTTTTCAGACTAACTTTATTAACGTGCACAGATAACTTTGAGCGACATAGGTAAAATTAATCTTTGATACAAAGATGATACAATATAATTTTTTATAGTTTATATTAAGGATTGGTACTTTTTAGTACCATAGAATAAGTTGCGTACTTGGGCTTAAACATTCTAACGATGGTAACTACGTTGTTTTCTTTGGTTAATTGTGATGTCACCATAGTTGATTTAGAGGAATAAAATCTGAAAACCCTTTAATAATCTAAGGTCGTACTGAAAATCAAGAAATCAAGGCCGTGGAAACAAATTTTAAAAAAATATAGCTAGTCTCTGTCATTGTCAAATAAGTGGATGCTGGATAGGATAAGACGAATTATTTATCGGCAAGTCGGCATAGTCTTACATCTGCTATTTAAGATTTGGCATCAAAATGACTGCGTTTGAGGAATTCGGTGTCCTCCCCGAGCTGGGGAAGGCTATAGACGAAATGGACTGGACATTACCAACAGACGTTCAAGCCGAAGCGATTCCTCTCATATTGGGCGGTGGAGATGTGCT
>MOOZ01000337.1:1213716-1243229 GCA_002930495.1 Cecropterus lyciades
CGCGTCGCGATCACACCACGACCCTTGCCGTCGAAATACGCCACCTGGTAATAAGAATAAAATAAATTCCGGCACAGTTTCCTACAAGGCGATCAATTTAGTCCTCAGAAGTAGCGATACACCTGTAATTGACTACGAATAGAATCCGTGTTCTGTATGAAGTTACAAATGTCCATTGGCGGCAGTGGCGACTTACCATCAGGTGGAATGCATGCTCATTTGCTACTTCAATGTTATAAAATAATACGATCACAGTGGCAGAACGGTGACCATTCCTTTCTGAGTGAGGGTTCCTTTTATGACGTAGGCATCCCACTAAGAAAAAATTTTTTGATATTCCAACGCTAAGGCGTAAAATGGCGGTTGAAAGTTTGCCAATCCACCAAATTTTAAGCAAACACTATAAAAGTTGCAATTGGTAATTGGCTTCCTGGTAACACATCGTCGTTTAAGTTCTAGCACCGCGTAAGTCATTTTTGGAATTTTTTTTGGAAAGTCAAAAACCGATTAACTTTACATAGACGCAACTAAAGTTCCATTTTGTACTTTTAATTTTCCATAATTTAAAGGTATTATTGTGTCGTACCTTGATTCTGTTTGGATGAAACGACGCGTATTTCGATCCCAATGACGATGATTTACAAAATTTTATTACCGCCAATAAATGACTTACGCGGTGCTAGAACTTAAACGACGAAATAATTAGACACGTCTATTTCACCGTATTGGGAAAATCAACCCTTAGAAGAATACAATAAGGGATAGATTTTGTTTAAAATTCTCCCAATTTTGAAGTAAGCACAATGGAAATTAGTAAGGTAACCATATAACCGTAGTAAAGTATTTACCATTTTTGGGAAATCGACACTTTCCTTATCCTTAACAAAGTGCAGAATGTGTTCCTATCGTACATAGTTATAAAGACATCTATATATCTAATACAATAGATATCTTAATAGTTATTTATCTTTATATCTATTCAGTCAATTAATATTGACACCTACAATGTCATATTGTCGTGAAACCTTGGTATGCGAGTTATCTATTACAGTTGTGCTCATAAAGTAGATAGGTAGGAAGCAGTGTTACCTATATTGCATAATTGTATCAATCGATCAGTGTTATCGTACTGTGACGTCCTCAATAGGTGAAGATATTTATAGCACGGACAGACGAACCAGTACGGGTTCGCGCGGTTTTGCACATCTTAAGTGAAAAAGAATTATTTTGATGGAAATGATTAGAAAACTTGTCAAACAGCCCTTTTTTGTTCTCGGGGAAGAAACCTTTGAAAGGTACCCGACGCCGTGGGAGCGACGCCGGGTTATGTGGAATTTTTACCAAGGAAAATCAAGGGAACGCGACCGGAGTCTTCTGAACGCGTTGCCCCATCGAGCCCCACCAAGATGAGCGGCGGGGCCCACCACACCATCTGGTCTTTACGACAGTATGCGACCACATTTATCGCAGTGCTTCTCGGGGTCGCTTGGTTAGACGGTTCGAGCACTCACTCTTGCCGCCCGCAACTCCGGAAGCCTGTTTTAATGGCCTCTTACGTCAGGCAGGATATACAGACCTCAGATGTTAGTAACCAATATTCAAAGCTAACTGCACAAAATAAGCACTAATTATTATAAAAAATTAAACTCTTTCTGCAATTGCCGAGGTTTATATTTGTATTTATCTATACATATAAATAAAATCGAAGTGTCTATTTGTAATATCAAAATAACAACTTTTTACCAAATGCATATGGAAGTATATACGATACTGATCTGATAACAAAACATCAATTACTAAATTTTTTGTCTATCTGTTTGTTCTGGGTAATCTCTAAAACTGTTGGATAGCTGATGTCATAACGCGTAACTTAGGCTACTTCTTATTTAGAAAATAAGGGTTCCGTACAAAAAATTAAAACCTAAGAAACCGCGCGCGCTCTACGGGCACCGTCACTGCCGCTAATTTTACTTGCTATCAGTATCTATGAAACAATGCTATAATGTTAAAATTGTATAAGGTCTAAAATGTAACAATGTAATTTACATTTTTTAAAACGCGGATATAGCCGCGAGGCTCAGCTAGTGTAAGATAAAATTAAAATATCAATATAAACATTATCCAAATACGATTGATTTAAATCTGAATGAACCATGTAGAGTAGCTTGTTACATATAACTTAGAACACAGACATATATTTTTATTTATACTATTTTCTTACATTAAAATGTGAACACATTAACCCAACCACTACTGAGCATGGTGTCCTCTCAGAGTAAGTTTCAACCATTAAGCTATACTGCTGCTATATTATAGTAAATTGAAATTATAATTATTTGTTTACCTGTAATCCATCTTCTCTTTGTTCTCTCACAGCCCTCTCTAAATCCCTCATCTTCTCTGCCATGACGCATTTCGAAGTTTTCCGCACACTACGTCTGACAGGAAAGTACTCTGTGAGTTTGTGATTCGTGTCGCCATTAACAGATTTAGATTGTACATTGACAGTCTTTTCTATCGGCGGTGGGGATGGAGGGGGCTCCGATTTAGGGCTTTTCAATTCTTCCTTGAAGTACTCAGTTAATTTGTGGCTCTCTGCAGCGCGGGCGGCGGCTCTAGCGGCCCTAGACCTCATGCTATTTCCATTAGTCATGTTTGTTATGCTACCGTTACTAGTTTTCAATGGCTTAGACTTCAATTCAATCTTTTTGAGAGCTGGCTCCACTGTCAAATCCTCATTTTCTGTCTTAACTGGTGATGCAGATATAATCCTAAAAAATTATAGCAATCTTAAGTTAATAATGTTTGTTACACTATTTACCCAACTGCGTAAGAAGAAGGGTAATGTTTTTTGAGTGTATGCATGTATGTATGTATGCCTATCCATTTATTTGGCTCGCGCTACAGCACAAGGGGCTTGACAGATTGTGACCTATGACATATCATTAGAAGCATCTCAGTGTGGAAAGTGATATGGACTATAATAATTTTTAAAAATGGCACCTGGAAATAGAGGAAAAAGGGGGGAGGAGGGACGACTTTTTTACTATTACGACAATATGGGTATCAAATGAAAGCTAGTCAATAGACCAATGTAAATATATATATATGTTATAATACTTGACTATTTTGATACAAACTCATATAAGTGTCAAATAAAATGATAAATTCATAAAGAAAATTTAAGATCATCAGTACTTCCACAGATTAATGTGTCCAAACAAACAAAAATACAAAGTCTTCTGTTTTATAATATTAGTATATATATGAGTATGAATAACCTGCGTTTTCTGTAATTGCGAGTAGGTCTGGCAGTCTTCTCTTCACAAAGCTCAATACGGTGTGGAGTTTTCACACCCTCCTGGGCTGACATTAAATTATTCACTGTAAAAAAAACAAGAACATGAAATATTTTGCTAATAAGAATGACTGATAGAAATACTAATTCTATTGTAAAGCTGAGTCTCCACAGAACAAAAATTGTAAACAAATGTTGGAAACTGTGTTTCCCTTTTTTGGCGGCAAACATCAAAGAAACAGCCTGCTGCTAACATTTACTTGCTTGGTGGATACACTTGTTTGCTACATATGTTGGAAAAATAAAAATTTGTCCAACAGTTCACAAACTTTATGTAATTTTTTTTAAATCGCCTGCTTTGAAATTCTAAATAATATGTTAGTGAAGTATATGGATCCCCGGTTGGGAAGAACCCAAATAAATCATAAATAAATAAATCATTTATCAATTTCTCAGCAAGGATAACAAAGGCTCAAAATTATAGAAGGGCGCTTACTGTGCCAAAACATGGCATACAAATATTTTTTATATATCAACGCCTGAATAAAAGTAATTTATAAACATTCCACAAGTATGATTGTTATGGTTTTTTTTGGGCCAATAAAATTGAGCAGCCTTTCAAAATCAGAATCAATCATACAAAGAAAATTTCTGATGCTGTAATGTTCTTGATCATTGATTATTTCTTGATGCTTGTAATGTTCTGATCTTCAATACTGCCCGCTGCATGTCATCTTTTTTCAAAGAATTTAATATTTCAATCTGTCCATGTATTTTACTTCCTTTGAGGCTTAGTCGTACCCAATATTTTTGTTTCCGTTTATTTTTACTTAAAATATTACATACTGAGTCTTCCTGCATAATATGATCGTCATTGGAAAACATGTTGCCAACAAAAGCCGATGGAGACAGCTTGTTGTCAACTAAAATGTTTCCTAATTTGTTGGCGATTTATCGATTCGGTGGAGACATAATTTAAACAAAATTTGGTGACATTTCGGAGTTGGAAACACAAAAATTGAAAATAATTTTGGTGGATATGCACCATAAAAATGAAAAAAGTTTTAATAATATTATATGATTTGTAATTAGCATTTGTTAGATTTCCTTTGGCTTATAACAATGGAAAAAAGTTGTAATATACAACTTAAGAAAGATTAACAAAAATATAAGATGGTAAAAATGAATACTTGTGGAACAGCATGGAAGGTAATTTCAATGCCATGTGCTGGGTGCATAATGATAATGGTTGCCACTATGTATACATACAGGCATGGCTCTTACTACAGAAATCATTATAATTTTATTAATGATCATGTCAATTAATTAATGAGTACCACAAGACTTGTAATTTCAATAGTATATATTTTCGATTGAGATCATGATACTTGAGACTACTGAGAACTTATAACCTCACATATTTAACAGAAATGTTAATATAATATGTTTATTTTTACGTAAAATAAGTGACTAATGTAATTTATTGAAATATCATAAAGTACTTACTTCCAACAGTAAAAATATTAAATGTATCACAGTATAGTAAAATTCAGATATCTGGGTTCTAGGGATCTTGAAATTGTGCTTGCTAAAGAAACAAGCACTGCTGCAACACTAGTTTGATCTTAGGTTGGTACATTAATATGCGTATAAGTTAAAAAAAAGTATGATAAAATATTCTGAAAACAACGTTACAGTCAGAAAACACGGTGATACATCAAAATATACAATTATTGAGGGTATCTCCGACGAACAAAGAAGTCTTGATTTTACCATACATACGACTGTTTATTTATGTAAATAGACTACATGCCCATACTAACCTCGCACCATTTCAACTTGAACTTGATAATCACCAATAAATATCCGTTTGACACCATCGAACACACAATTTACTTAAAATGACACAAACTATAGTATCTATTACCTACACACGATTACGAATGTTTTGTAATAGACCTTGTCATATTAGAAGCACAGAAAACAAACTAAGAATGCAAGAAATCATGTGATTTACTAACACATTGTCACAATCTAAAAGTTATTTAATTATACAAACAACTTATATTACAAACTTTATATTACTTGATAAATATTAACTTATTTAAATCGGCTACAACATTGCTTTCTAAAATGTCAAATCTGATACTTGCGTAGAAAATGGACGCTATTCATTCTATTAAATTTGAAGCATTTGGGCACTCTATGGTTTTAATATTTTTTACAAGTTTTATAATAAATTTCGTTTCACGCAAAATAAATTGACAAAAGATCGAATTACCTAAAATAATATATTAATATTACCTTAAATAAAATTTATTGAATAAATTTTTAAAAAGTATCTTAACTGAAACTATTTCTTTATAATCTTATTAGGTGTGCATTATGTATGAGAACTATAAAATAAATAAATTTGTCTATATAAGAGTTATCTATGTAACACTATTTATTTACCTAAAGATATTTTATCTTTTATTAATATTTAGCGTGTTAAAATTATTAAGGTTCGGTATAATAAAATAGAACCACTGCAAAAGACTGTAGGATCGCACTGTTATTTTTATTATATTCAGCTGTTAAAAAATAGAAAATAATGTGTTTTCTCTATAGTTATACAGTGTTGCTATTTCTTGATTTTTACTCTATGATATGCAGTTTGAAGTACAATAATGAATATAAAATTGCGCATTATTTTCTTTTCCATTACTGAAATAAATGATATATTCAGCAATAATTTATATGCTGTAGCTCTATGCAGTAAATTCAAATTTAATAAAATGGGAGGAAATAATTATTAACACGTTCATCTCAGTTGTTTGAAATTTTATCTTTGGTTAAGCAATTTTCTTTACAGGTTTAATATTGAAAGACCTTAATACAAACTTTAATTTGTTCAACGATGAGAATTACGTGGCTGACCTCTTCCAATTATAGAGAAAGTCATGGTACCCAATGGACATATCCGTACCTATGTACCGACGAAAAAATGCATAAAACAATATTATTAAATTGTGTATTTTAGTGGCACGAGTGACAGTTTAGGCTAGTAACATTTATTTTATAACTTCCTACTTCCTGTACCTACTACCTGGAGTCCCGCCATAATTTTTGTATGCAACAGTGTTCCGTCATCTCAATTAATGTCAAATAACAATTTGGAAACGTCAAGAGTGTCAATATTATAAGTTTATGAAAGTTTCAAAATTTCAAAATATAGAGACATGAAAATAAAACTTAAAATTAAACAGAATAAAACGACAACGTAGTACATTTAAGGGAAATTTTATTCTAAATTTAGCAACTAGCCGCAAATAAACTGAAGCATAAAGTTACTGAAAAAGCCTACATGAATAAATTAAAGATATGTTATATATGGGACGAAGAACTAATTCAGCAATGCGATCGCTTACCTGCAGTTGTGGGTCGCGTAAGTAAAAATAATTGAAAATTATCGTAAAATAAATTTTATAATCGCTAAATTGTTTAGTATTATTTTTTATTATCAACAGGCTTCATTAGTGCACAATTTGATATCTGTTTATGGTCTTCTGAAACATGTTCAAGTTGTTCGATCGTCGCCAGCTACTTACAATGACTTAAAAAGATTTCACTCCGAATTATACTTGGATCACTTGAAGAAACTAACTGACATAGATGATGAGTATACCCCAGACTCTCAAGATGAGGAATATGGCATTGGTCAGTAGTTTTGATTAATAATAATGCAGTGGTTCAAAACCCTCGTTATTAGATTAATATTTTCTACAAATTATTGGTAATATTTATTGGTTTGCCTTTGCAAGTCATTGCCGCTCATGGAAATCTATAAGCAACTTTGCATGGAACAGGGGTTCTATCACAAGTGTCTTGATTCTCTTGAGGGCTATGAAATGAACTGACAACCTTATATGAAAGTAAAATGCTTCATGTTAAAAATAGGTATGGTGGTGGTATTTTTCCAGTCTAACCATACCTGTTCTTCCACTTTGTAAATGGGTCACCTTTAACTTGAATGTGACAATTGCATAGTAAAATTAAACATTTTACCTTCTTAATTATTAATACACCAGCACAGGATCGAATAAGGTTACTTGAAAGAAACTGAAGGTGTCTGGAAGATATAATCATAACTACACTATTATGCTATGTGTAAAGGTTACATCTTACATGTACAATTACATAATTTAATAAAACTTACAGTAAAAAATATTATATTTCTTAAGTAATGTCGTTTAATTGGACAGTCTTCAGAGATTCAAACAAATTAGTTTTTTTTTTTATAAAAAAGGTTAAAAAGCAAAAAAATAATAATAAAAAGAATAATAAGATTATATTTCCTTTTATTGCAGTTTATGACTGTCCACCAGTTTCAGATATGTACCCATTAGTTACAACAATTGCTGGAGGATCTATCACAGCAGCTAAGTGCCTCTTACTGGGTATTGCAGATGTTGCTATCAATTGGTGTGGGGGTTGGCATCATGCACAAAGGTTAATAATATATATTATATTATGTTTTTCATAATAATGTCTGATCTAGAATGTCATGTTTTTTTTATAACATTAAAATAGCAAATAAGCTTGCAGTCAGCCTGATGTTAAGTGACCACTGCCGTCCATGGACATTTGTAAGCAACTTCATACAAAATAGGGGTTATATCTGAAGTCAATCACAATTCGTTTTACCATCTAATAATTGACATTACCTAATTTGCAATTAATTTCATTGTGTGTCTTGTGGATACAATCCTCGGTAAGCATTGGTGGTAAATAAGGAGGGATAAGTGCCCACTGACTCTTCCCTAGAAATTTAAAAATACAGCTTCCATTTTGAATAACCATTAGACATCATAAAGGGAGACAACTAGAAATTTAAATCCACTGCTTCATAAATATGTGACAACCTCCCCTATCCCCATATTTGGGTAATAGGCTGCTAACTAACTCTCTTGTCCCTAGGAACATTGTATTACAAATTTATTAATGCCTAGTACTGCAAATTTGTACTGCTTAACATGCAGAAGCATTAAGTGTATGCAAATGCAAGTATCAAGCTAAGTTTTACGCCTTGTACATTTTATTATGAATGACACTATAGTTAGCAAAATTTGTTTATATTTAAGTACATATTTTGTTTAATGTTAGCATGTTTTCACCTTACTATAATATTTTAAAATACTGTTTTATTTGCTCATAATTATATTTGTTTTTAGATTTGGCGCAGAAGGGTTTTGTTATGTGAATGACATAGTGTTAGCAATTGAAATATTAAAGCAAAAGTTCCGTAAGGTACTTTACATAGACCTAGATGTTCACCATGGTAGGATGCATCTTATTTTTTCTTCATCCAATGACTATTTATTATGACTTGATTATGAATTGTTTTGTACATTTCCCTTTCTTACTAGAGAATAGATAAATTTTTTCCTCATAATTTTATTCACTAGAGATTCTCAGTGATTCTAGTTTTGTAACATGGTTCATGTTGCGAGAATAGAAACCATTGTTCAGTCAATGTTTTGTTTTTGAAGAAATCGGTGACCTCATAATAATAAATTTACTTAAAACATTTATGTCTTGTATAGGTAATGGTGTTCAAGATGCATATAATTTAAGTAAATCTGTGTTCACATTGTCATTTCACAAGCACGAGCCAGGGTTTTATCCTGGAACTGGCACCATTGAAGATATCGGCGGTTTATCTGGTAAAGGGTATAGTTGTAACTTCCCTCTCAAGAGTGGTTACTCTAATACAACACTACAATATGTATTTGAAAAGTAAGTATAAGTGCCAATATTTATTCTTTAAAATAAATTGTAACAATGTGTAGGAAATACCAATATTTGTTTTTCCGAACTCGTAAATGAAAATGGAACTACAGATTTCTACTAACATGTACTAATAAATGTAATTTATGTACTTTTGAGATTGGCGGCTCACTTTCATATGAGGTAACAATCTTAGTCCTTGGGAGTAGCAACAAAACTGTGATTGACTTCAGATAGAACGCCTGTTCTGTATGAAGTTGTTTACAGATGTGTATGGGCGGCAGTGACCTTTTACCATTGGTGGACTGCATGATCGTTTCCTACTTCAATCTTTTAAAAAAATATAACTTATTAATAGTGATACTCGTTTTCAGAGTATTTCCAATGATTTATTCCAAATTTATGCCTGATGCAATCGTAGTGCAATGTGGCGCTGACGCACTAGCACAGGATCCCCATGGCGGCGCTAGTCTTACCGCTGAGGGTTATTGTAAATGTTTGAAAAATGTACTTGATAAAAGAAAACCTATGATATTGTTAGGTGGCGGTAAGTTTAATCATGCTACATACAGAATTTATTAGAGAGTTTTGTTACGGAGTTAAATGTATTCAGAATGAGGGTTTACTTAGGGTGTATACAATTTCATTAATTAAATCTCGAGCCCAATGGGTGACATACTGTACTAGAATGTAGTGTCACAAACTCCAATGCTCAAAGGTAGAAACAGATGGGACAATGGTCAAACCACATAAGCCATATCACCTATATCAAATAATATATGTTGGCTGTAGCTTTTAACACTATAATATGAATTTGAGGCCCCTAATTAACCATAGGGGTGTCATGTCAAATGAATGCCTTCATAAAAGGCATCTTCTTAAAAAAAATTACCTTACGTATAGCTTTAGAAGTAGGCTCTGCAATATTTAATCAAGTGCCTCATCCCTTTCGTTTTTATATATAATGATTAAATGTATCTAGGAGGCTACAAGCATACAAATGCTGCACGACTATGGACAACACTTCTGGCGCTGATGACAGGGGAGGAATTAGACGAAAATATACCTGAGCATGATCAGTGGCCTAGCTATGGACCGGATTATTCACTGGTTGTTGATCCAACACTTGCCAAAGATACAAACTCAAAAGAATATCTTGACAAATGCATAGCCGTTATAGAGTGTAAGTAATTTAAGTACAAAGTGTTAATATATGTTTATTTATGCGTAAGAAATTTTAAATTATATTAGGAAATTTGCGTCAGCTCTATAACCAATTTTATCGGGACATGGAAGGAAGGAATTCCCCGCTTTCTCTTAGTCTATAAAAATATATAAACGTTTTTTTTCAGCTAATTTAAACTGCATTGAAGAATTCGACGACGAATTATTAAAAAGGCTGAAGACAGAGGATATCAAATACAATCCGAATTTAAATTCGAGTTTTCAAGATGTTAACTCAAAGAGCAAACTAGTTAATACCATATCTAATCAAGAAATGACCACATCTGAAAAGGAAATAATTGTATTAAAAAATTCTGAGCCCCCTAGGAAAAGAATATGTAAGAGTGTATATTCAAATTACATTGAAAAGCCTCAGTTAGAAGATAAGAAAGATGTATATGAATTTGTCGAGTAAAGTATCTAATTATAGAATTTATTCAAACTGTTTTCCATTTGTTTTGTTTGTCTTTCAATCATTGTCTAACTATATCCTCCTTTCTTTAAATCCTTTGTCTAATTTTAAAACGTGGGTACGAGCGAATGCAGTTTTATTTATATAGGCCAAAATTTTCCTTGCAGTCAATCCATCACAGATATATTTTTGAATCCGCGTTGTATTAACCAGGGATAAATAGAAATCTAGATCTATCTAGAATCTCTAGAGAAATAAAAAACTACCTGTAACCGTAACAGAATCCGTTATAAAAGTCTCAGATATGGGTTGAACATAAATATGACATGTTTTTTAGTACATATCATTTACAATTGATTAGGTACAAATAATAATAAATATGACGAATTGTAATACCAAATTATAACATAGAAAGATAACCAAACTTTTACCTACTTTAATATCAGTAACTGAATCCATCCGAAAGTAACGAATTATCCGAAATAATAACCGTATTCAAAACCTTAGTATATATATTATTCCTAAATGCGCATCTGTACCCAGATCTGAAATTGCATATCGATAACATCACTGTATTTAACTAGGGTTGTAAAGAAACTCCGCCTCCGTTACTGTGGAATTTCCGCAAAAAAATCGTATCTCCGCCTCCGCAATTTTTTGCGGAGTTATGTCGAAGGTTTATTTACGTTGATCTTGACGTACACTGCGCAAATAGAGACGCTAGAGATACAACGTCAAATATAGTTTCTTTCTCCCATATTTCGCACTTATCGGCGCCATCAAGTTCAGTACTCTAAGTGAACAATTGTTTAGTGACGGCCGGTAGTGGCAAGGTGACAAATCCGCAAAGCATACTTGCAATTTAAAATAAAAATAAAAAAAACCATTAAATTGGAAAAAAATATATATTCTCTCACTGAATTAACACACAGTAAGTTACCAAGTAACACATTTAACTTATAGAGGAAAATTAAATAATGTAATTGGGAAAATTAAAGTAGCGGCACTCCAATTACCAAATCAGCATAATGACGTTTATTTATGGATGACATAGTTCAAACTAGCTACTACAGTTTAACAATATCAGTACAGTCAAAGCTCCTTATTCACGGTTTCCGCGTTCGCGTTTTCAGTATTCACGAGTGAAAAAATTGTGACCATTTTCTTGTATTCAGGACAATAACATTTTTGTTCGCGGTTGTAATCGGTACAAGTAAACTGATTCCGCGTCTTGTGTTAGCGCGTCAGCTTTTGATTACTGCTGGTCATTCGCGATTTCTGTATTCGCAACACATTGGCGGAACGTAACCCCCGCAAATAAGGAGCTTTTACAGTAACATAATAATTATGATCACTGAACATGTGGTCTGGTAAATATGACAAATTAATACAAAATATGAAATGTTACAATCGCTCCAATGCAATCATGTGATTTATCAACATTCCATTATGTTCAGTTGACACACATATTTACATCATTAATATTTTTCTGTTTGTGATTAATTGCAGCCTAATTTTTATACCTCATTTGATTCATCTAAATTTTTAAGTAGGTACATGATAAGCTAAATTAATTGATTCCAAAATCATAAATTATCTTAAAATCTTAGTGGTAAATAAAGTGCGAATCTTTTTTAACTCAATATGATAGATTTCTAATAGAAAATAAGCATAAATTTTAAGCAGTTTTCATTTGCCAATTCCTAATTAACTATAACCCTTGTTCAACAGTGCATTTAGATTTGCAAGCATAGTGGCTTATGAAAAAATAATGTAATAATTTATTTAGTTTTGGATTTATTTTGAATCTACAGCAAATTCAAATAATTTCGAGCCCAGACCCATATGACTAGTGCACTCATATTTAATGTCTTGCAAATACTTATGTGCTCTAGTATTGTACCAGCTTAAAATAGTATTTAAATGCAAAAAAATGGATGAGGTTGGAGGCCGTGCATCAATACAAGCAGTCTAGTCACATATCTGTTAGACATTTCTGCTGTAAATTCAATGGTTGTCTTGCCTAACTTAGTCTGTAGGCCGTTTTTCACTGTGCTTTTTAGTAAAGTCTTCTGCATTCTTTGTGAACTTTTTTCTATCCTTGAGAAACTCTTCAGCTAGTTCAGCACGTAATGGATGTTCTGGTTCAGGATCATTGACAAGAGCAACTAGGGCTTGAATAACTGAAAAGAGTAATTCAAAATTTATTAAACAAACCTGAAAACAAAGACAGCATTTTAATGTATTATAATCCATTAAGATGACAGAATATTTGACTTCTGGGCTTACAAGATATTTTTTTTTTCTTTTTATAACAGGTTTCAGCAAATACCTACATATTTTATCAGTTAGCAGTCTAAAATTTTCAACACTCATAGTACTATGTGATTAAGATTATTGTGAGTTGGTTTATATGAAAATGCATAAAATGAGTACATGACCACCAAGACACACAAATCGACGTCACTCAACCATATGGTGTATTTTTCCTTTTATTTGGTACCAACATTGCCTGTTATGTAAAGTAATTGAGATACTATGAGAGCTCAGGATGAAACCTCAAATTGCTGGCAAATAAGAAACTTTTGAATTGGCAACATTGTAGATGTCCATAGTTAGTTTCGAATTTAGTATCATAATGCCAATTAATATAGAAATAATCGAATTAGAGTGTAAATTCAATTATAGTTTTATCTCATCTCCAGGGTAATATTACCCTGGAACCCTAACACAATTGATATTAATAAGCATGGCCAGCATCAGATTCTACAAGATCAAATCACCTTATACTAACTTACAATGTTTGTTATTATTTAGAATGTTTTTTTTTTTTATGGCTTTGAATTGGCCCGTTTAAGCCCAACTGTATTAATCTTCACGGCCATTTTTACTACAATGTTTGTAATCTGATATAGATACTATTTAAAAACAGACAAGTCTCAATAAGCTTTATAACTATATTAAAATATCAGTTGTTACATATTTTATTGAGTTACAGTTAAAAAAATATGTTGTATACAATCTGAATATTTAAATTGGCTCAGAGCTATACTTTCCTAATAAGGAATAAAGTGAATAAGTTTGATACCTTGATCAGTCTTGGTGGCGGGTTTCCAATTTTCAGCACTGATGATAGGCAGGCACACCTGACCCTTCTCATCAATGTTGGGGTGATAGATTTTAGTCTTGAAGCTTATCTTAGGCGGTTTGAATGGATATTCTGCTGGGAAATTGATCTCAATACGAAATGCACCCTTGTTGTAGGGAGGATTATCCTGGAATTTATAAAGTGAGTGGTTTCATGGGCACAATAACTTAAGACCTGAGGAGAAAAGCCTATGTCACATTTAACAAAAACTACATTATCATGGTTCTCATTACTGTCCTCCTGTTATTACTGTCTCAGATTAGTCCACAAAATTGGCTCCATACACTTCTCACTGAGAACATAACTTTTTTTATCACAATCTTACTCTTTTGTTACAGCAAGTGATTATACATTTCTATTATGTACTCAATTTAAAAAACAGCAATTTATGCAAATCCACCTTGATATTTTTTTTTGAGTGGGCAACAGATTGCTTTTATCTAGCTTTGTAGTAGATTATTACTGAATGATTGGAATAACCACAGAAAAAATACGACAATATTAAAATGTTGAACTTTTGTGAAATGAATTGCTATAAAGAATAAGAGCTTACAGGAACAATCAATCCTTGCCATGTTAGGATATTGGACTCATCAACATGAATATCTCTGAAAGATTTAAGTCCAGATTGCCGAATGTCATGTAGTTCCTGAAAGAAGTAATCAATTAAATTATAATAATTGTTTGTCAGTTGCATCAAGATCACGAAAGCATAATGTTATATTGAAATTCATAACACATTAACATTATAAACGCTTATATTGCTTTAATATATACGCTATTGACTTAAAGATCAATGGTCTTGATTTTGATTCGATCTAGTAAAGACAAAATTCTTTTAAAATATCACTGATTTTCTTACTTTCTGAAGTCTTCTCGTCGCAGCCATTGTTATGAAATTCTGGTGAAATATAATACCCTACGTGTTCCGGAGTGTGAAATTCTTTGATATACCACTTATATGAATGTCCACAATAATATCATAATTCGGAGGAATCTTAGCACAAGGAATATGACTCAGTAAAACGTCAACGATACGTCGGTCCACCTGCAAAATCGGTGACCGCCATTACAATACAAATAGGGGTGTCACACTACGGAACCTACGATATACCGAGTTATCGAAAAGTATCGGTAACTCGGTAAACGTCTTTATCATCGTCTATGATATAGAGATCTAATCGATTTGACGCAGTCGCATTGGATATAATGCCTCTATTTATTAATATACTCTATGGAATAACGCTGCGGTGCCGCACCCCCAAAATCGGTAATAACGCCCGATGTATCGCAGATCTGTGGTAATGCTTAAAAAGACGTTGCGTTGCGACACTGCGTCGCAACACTAACTTACTAGGGAACGTCTTACCCTTCGGTTTCTCATATGCATATAAATCTATACTAATATAATATTATAAAGCTGAAGAGTTTGTTTGTTTGTTTGAACGCGCTAATCTCAGGAACCACTGGTCCGATTTGAAAAATTCTTTCGGTGTTAGATAGCCCATTTATCGAGGAAGGCTATAGGCTATATATCATTACGCTAAGACCAACAAGAGCGGAGCACCAATGAAGAATGATTCAAAAGCGGAAGTTTTTTTCTAATGAGTGCTTCCGCTGCATGCGCTGTGTTTTTGCTTTATATGGCAAAACAACGTTTGCCAGTTCAGCTAGTATACGGAACCCTCTTTACCCGGGAAATTCTCTAGGAGATCGAATCCCTCCCGGATCCTTAACATTTAATAAAAACATTGTAATATAATGTAAAATGTAAAATATATTTATCATCCCCACTGTTTAATGGGTGGTTCGGACTTCTGCACATAACTGACATAATTTTTTCTTATTTTTATTATAAAACCAAGAAATTAAGTAAAATGGAACATAAATACTATTTTGTTATTTTTATCTGATATTTTTTTAACCATATGATTAGTATTTCCCTGGTCCCAAATGCATTGTTCTGCGTTAAAAAAAGCATGATGGACCTAATGGACATTAAGCTTATATCGGCCATTAAATTTGGCTTATGTTATTAATATTTATTTACTGTATTATTATGATCATAAGAATTTCCTTCATAGTTTTCAAGTCCTTTACTGGTACTAAGGTGACTCCATGCATCGGTTATTTTCTATCCGGGTACTGCAAGTATTCTAAAAAGTTCAAGATGATTTCACTTTACCAATCACTCATTTTTTACACAAGACGAGCGCACGTCTATTCGCTACCAGTAGACAAACAAGACTGAGTGTGTGCAAACGTGTGGACGCGTCGCAAGCGCTTGCACAAATTCCCCTTGATTTGCAACAAAAAACCGACACTCGATCGGATCGACTCCAAGCGCTTGCAAGCCTATACAAGCCAAGTCAAACACTCGATCCACACATTTGATTTTGTGATGGCTTGTTGAGGTTGGGCAAGCCGCACGTTTGCCAAACCTCTACAAGCAACGCGGCATAATACAATCATTAACATAAAAATCATTTATTAATTTCCTCCGTCAATAATAGATGGCATTAGTTAAATAACTAGTGTCCGACCGAAGGTTAATTTTTGGGCGAAACCAATTATTCGGCTATGGTCATAACTTACGGCTGAAGCCGAAGGTTGAAAAAAACTATAAAAAATTCAGTTCTAAATTGATTAATAGTGACTTTTTAATGATCTTTTTTATTTTTTAAGATAAATAACTCCTACAGCTGATTACTCACTATGCTACTTTTCTAAAACGATAACAATTCTATTAAAGTAAATTTCACACCCAACTGGCGACGCAAGTCCCAATGGAGATTTCGCTTACCAAGGGTAAGCGCAAGGGTAGCGCTTCACGCCCTCACCATGTCAATCGCGGTATCGTGTATTTCGTTCTTTAGGCGCTTTTATGCCTTCGGCACAAATTGGGTCGAAATTTTAGCCGAAGCACGTATGATAAAATTATATTACACTTACGTCATTACGCAGCATATGTGTAAAATTTGATTTAACAGCCTGGAATTTTAATGAAATTAAGAATATATTTCGTCAAGACGTATTATCCATCTAAAAAAGTCGATTTCCATAACATTCTTATAGAAGAACAACTTTAAAAACTTTAAAATGTATTTTTTAAACCTACATAAAACACTATTTTCCTTTATAATTAGTAATAATATCCTACCGTATCTGGTGTTTCAATGCTTGTTACGCTACGTTTATTTTACAAGGTTTAAACATTATAGTAAAATTTAATTTTGAATTATTATGTAAGAAATGAAAATACACCAATTTTTGTGACAATTTATTTTCTGTAAAATGATTTTGTCATTTATTACATGACGGAAATAGGTAAAACTAAATTGAAAACTAATTTGCGTGTGGTATACAATATTCTTTCCTATATCTTGAAAACTATCGAAATATACAAAATTATTTTAGTTTATGAAACTCATTACCGTTGAATGTAAAAAAAAGATTTATTTAATATGTATTTTTAATATGCTCTATATGAATTACAATGCTGATGTGAATATAGTTTCTGTACATTTTGACTTTATAATGTAGGTACAATAGTTCACAATACAGTAAATTAGATATGTGTTGAATGTGACAGAAACAATATAGAAACAATGTCGTATTTCACAGTCCCGCCATGGTAATAGTAATTGGCATTTCGACCTATTTAGACCTAACAGACATAATGGACATATTTAAGCATTTTTTGGAATTTCAAATTGCGAATGAATGTTGCGGCCTGCGTTGCGCACTGACTGCGGCCTACATTTTGAAAAACAGTTAATTACCTATTTTATTATATGTGTGAGATGTGAGATATCCGTATTTGGTATGGTAAGTAGTTGGTTATTTGATAAATTAAATATGCCTATAACACGGTTATAGTATAATATAGGGTATCCTTTATGAATTCAAACCATTTCAAAGGCACAACGCAGGCCGCGAACCGCTCTGAACGTATGGGTATAGACATATCCGACATATATTGTATTTTGTCCGTATAGCGTCTGTTGGGTGTGCTGTAAGTCTTAGTCATCGTGGCCGCGTTCGTCGTCGCGACGGCGGTTCCGCTGGCGGCGTCCCCAGCCCTCGCGTGGTCTCTCGCGTTGTCGGCCTTCACCCCGCGGCGCTCCGCCCCGCTGGAAGAACGAACCCTGCTTCTCGAAGATGCGCTCGTTCGAATCCACTAGATTTCCCACCTGTAACATTTTAAGTTCGAATTGAAATATAACAGGTATAAAATAGATAAGTTACTTAATAGTTGATTATATAAATCAATTATCTCGGAATAAAATAGAAAATCATCTTATTGAAAATATAGCAGAAATCAAATAATGTCCTTCTTAGAATTTTCATGTGAGTATTATAAAGTCATGTCTCCAACATATGCAAAGAATAAAAAAAGCATATAAGAAACTCATAATTTTGGGTGTTTTCTAGACCGGAATTGAAGTTATTAAAAAATAATAGATCTACACGGTGTACTTGGTGAATATATATATCTCGTTTAAAGTTTCCTCACCTTATCCGCAAGTTGGAGCGCCAGCGCCTGCATGCGGGTGGGTTCAGAGCGGTGGAGGATGGCACATTCGCTGGGGTCATCCAGCGACGCCAGCAGTTCTTCATTGATGATCATCTTGGAGACGAGAGAGTGCACGCGTTGGCGGGGCAGCTCGAACATGTCGGCCAGCGAACGCAGGGATAGCGATGCGTAAACATGCGCGTACGTGAATAGATAGGTACGGAGGGACTCCTCGCGAATCAATCGACCCAGCATTGCGCGCACGTTTTCAGCTCCGACCATAAGGTCCCAAACCTGAACGGAATTTGTAAATAAATTTAAAAATTACTATTAATAAAAGTGAAGAGCGTATCTTCAAAAATATATTCCAATATTACTTGATTAATCAAAAAGTGAGACTGTAAACTTAATGCAAAAATCTAGGGCTAATTTATATAAGATTTTTTATAATCAATATTGCATACATACTACATTTAAATTCAATATTCAGCTAAGAGGGGACCAGAGTATTAATTTCCCTTTAATGGGTACCAACTTACCCATTAATAAGATTAATAACAATTTATAAAGCATATCAAGACGGCTGTAAATACCTTAGCATTCATCTTCTCATTGACGATGAAGTTGAGGCAGGCGCGCCAGTCGCCGCGGCGCATCGCCCTCGCGGCCGCCACCGCGTGCTCGCGCATCGACTCCGGCGGGCCGACCAACGCTTGCCGTTCACTGGCACGCAAATTCTGGTAAAACGTCTTACTAATCATGCGACGACGTGCGTCAAACTCGTGAGCAGCCATGTACGGTATCTCGATCAACATCGCGGATACCAGATACACACACTCGAGAAGCTCCAAGTTTATATGCATGTGGAATGGCATCTGACGTTGCTTCTCGATCTTTTCCTGCTCTTTGGACCGCTCGTGTTGCCGCTGCGGCAGGAGACCTTGAGCGAGCAACTCTTTAGGTTTGCCGGTCATCATGAGCTCCGCCAGGCAGCCGTGGGCTTCCTTGACGTTGCCACGGCGGAACGCGCACAGTCCCAAGTTAGCCATAGTACGATTGTACAAAATCTGTGTGCTCGGATCCGAGTGTTGAACGTTTTCTTGTAGATGAGACATAAGAAGTAGATCGCGTGCTTGGAACCAATTGTCATGTAGAGCGTGATGGTAAATATGCGAAAGAATAGCGCGTGTTCTGAGACGATCGGTGTCGTCGTTAGCGTAAATGAATTTGCAGAAACGCTCCATCTTTTTAATAGTTGTTTCTTCTCCTGGCGGAAGATCTTTCTTCACTGCACGAGGATCAAACTTATAGTAAAGATGATCGATCTTACGGAGATAAGCACGGCATATTTCTTGGGGTGTACCGTCACGTTCCACAACTTGGCACACGCGATCTATGAGGGCGGAGACCCTCACCTCATCCTTTAATCTTTCGACATACTCATTAGAGTGAGGATCACATTCCTTCAGCAATTTAGTAAATTCATCATCAAGTCTTTCCAGGGAAGTCAATACACAACCGCGAACTTTGTAAGGTGGTGTTACAAGTTGTTCATTTTCCTCTGTAATTGTTTCACTAAGAACCATGTCTTCATGAGCTAGTAAGATTGTTACCATCTGGTCAACATTCTCAACTAATCGTGACCAGTATTCTGGTTTCATGGCATCAGAAACTTTTGGGTTGTAATCGAACAGAGCGGCCACAGTAGCGGCGCGCAGTTTAAGTTGTAACGCATCTCCGAGATTGTGTTGCTGCGCTACTGTACGTAACTCGTGTAGGAGCTCCAATTGAGCGCGACGATCAGTACGTTTTCGGCCACGAGCGGCGCTGATTTCGCCGAGCTTTTTCACAACAAGAGCTGCATCAATATCACTGTCCTGCAACAATTCATTATAATAATTAATAACAATAAAGGTTTTACTATATTTTTGATTCATAAATGTAATTTATTTATTGCCATTGCAACATGATTTTCACTATTGCGTTTTTAGGTATATTAGGCGACACATGAAAATTTGATTTTCTTTACAAACCTCAGAATGAAAAATTATAAAATGTTGTAGTTACTAAAATACAAATTTTAATTAGAAAACAAGTACCTTAGCAAACATTTTCGGTTTGTCGGACGTCGCAGCACCTTTGCGTACCGTCTCCCATTCACCGCCATCATCAGCTTGGTCTCTCTTGCTGATCTTCCCAACTCTTTCCCTGCGCTCCCTTCTAGCCCTGCGTCTGTCGCGTTCTTCATCGTCATCTCTCTCTGTTGTACGCTTCAAGAACCTCTCACGGATGGTCGCGGCTCCGCGAGCTTCATCATCGGAGCTTGAACTGGAGTCAGACGAGCTGGAACCCCAATCCATAGAGTCGGAGGACTCATCATCTTGAGGCGGCGGGCGTCGCGGCGGCTCGGGGGAGCGACGCGCTTTCGGTTTCTCCTTAACTCTATCCTCCGATTCATCTGACGATGACGAGTCTAAATATCGAAATTATTAGGATATTAAAATTTTGACAAGTGTTTTTATGATTGTGAAAGTAAAAATTATTATGTAATTTACCTTATCTTACTACTACCATAAACATATAATTCTGGATAGATGGATGGATGTTTGTTACTTAATTACACTAAAACCGCTGAACAGTCTGAATGAAAGTAAGCACAGAGATAGATTTTAGGTTCATAGGCTACTTTTATGATGAAAACTACTTGCTATGAAAATGTACAGTTCCCATGGGATAGATCCCACATGGCGCAGTTAATTACGAGTACAACATATTTAATAAAAGTCATTGTTGTTGTTATTTCACCACAATTTCATAATTGTATTATTTGAATGAGGATGACAGATTTAAATTTACAACACAAATGTATGACAAGGAATCAAACAAAAAATTACTTCATTTTAAATAAAATCATGAAATAAATCCATTCAATTTGAAGGAATCCTAGAATTTCTGTCTGCAATCATGCCAATAATAACAATAAATATAATATAATGATCAGCGAGAAATAACTAACCTTTTCTTTCATCCTCATCTACAGGCTGATCAGGATTCTCCCTGAAGGATGATATGTCCGATTCAAACTCTTTAGTGTATTTCCTGAGTTTCTGTCTCAGGGACGTTAGGGCTTTGCTGTTGCCCTTAGACAGAGTCTTTCTACCATCACGGTCATTCCAAACTCCTACAACCCAATCATCCAACTCTGTCAAGGCCTTTATAAAGAACCTTGGAGCCACTCCATTCTCTTCTTTCAATACTACAGGAGCGGCTCTAGTGTATGCTTTCTGTAGTTCTTCAAAGGAAGCCAATGCCGATGAGAAATCTTTGATCTTCCTATGGTTACGTAATGAATGGATTATTCCCTCTAACTCTTCATACCTCTTCTCTTTCATAGAACGTACAACACGTCTAGTTTCTTCTTCATCATCACTGAACTGTAAAAAGATATAGGACAATTGCATTACAAAAACATATTATCATGGTGCTATCTCCAAAGTAGTGCAATAAGTGCAGTTATATCTTTTTTATTTATAGGTGCTATGAAGACATCTTTTTGTATATTATTTAAATTTATAACCCTGTGATCTGCCCCATCTGGGCATTTAGCTGGAGGTTATATGCTTGAGTGGCTTGCGTGGCATATTCCCGGATCATATCCATATTATTTAAGCAACTTTTATGATGGGTGAGTCTTGTGAGGCTGTAATTCTTAAACTGCATTATGCCACCAGCTAATCAGTGGAAGGCAATCTCTTTTTAAATTTTGTTCAAGTCAATCATGATGAGGATGAATAAATTTAAGTCGATCTACATCCTACCCACTCAATTCATCACTTCAGATTTATTACTAAAGGTTTAGTAGTCAGTTAAAATAATGTCCTGATTTGATTGAGGGGTGGGCGATAATATTAATTGTATCCTATATTTAAGTGAATGCCTTTTTAAACTAAACATATTTCTTATGCATGCAAACGAGCATGCAGCCCACCTGATGGTAAGTAGCTTCTGCTGCTCATGGACATCTGCAATCAACCCTTAGTAAGATCACAGGTTAGCCACTGATGCAATGCGTTTATTTATAACAAATTAATATTGTGTAATTGTTTTTTTATATACAGAGTATAATAATTTTCAGACTATACCTATATATATATATATATATAGCTATACTACTTCTGACAACTTTTACTGTAAAATGTTATAATTTTAATATTTATTTCGACAACTTTAGATAGGTATACCACTAATTTATGAATGTGATATACAATTAACCTACTACCAATTCGCACTTGGCCAACGCGGTGGATTATAGCCTAAGACTCTCTCATTTGGAGAGAAAAACCTTGCCCAGCAATGGGACAATAATGGGTTGACGATAACGTACATAGGTACTTCCAGTACTGTTTACTTATCAACTTATAAGTAATAAAAGGTTAAGTTGAAGATAGATTAGGGCAAATATGAGTTTCCTTACCGTGTAGACGGGCGCGGGTGCACGAACTACCTGCTCCTCCTCACTGGAGCTCTCGGACTCAGAGTCCGTACCAGTTGCGAAGAACCGACTCATTTTTCCAAATTGTCACCGAGTCAACTGCAAATAATACTCATAACACTAAAACACTAATTATAGTAATACTTAAAGACACTAAATATTTATAATGTTCACGGTAAATAGCAAAATGTGTTATCGTAAGCAACGTTTAGGTTAGAACTGTAACATACGTCGGGATTAATTACTATGATACCTTGTTACTCTAATTCGAACTGCGGTTTTATTAATGACGTTTAGTAACAATTGATTCATGAAATTAATATAAATTTCATTTAATTCGGGGAAAGTCTACTCGCCCACGAAGCACTCCACACGTCAAAGAAATTAAGAGGCCGCAGCCCGCACCCCGCAACTCACAACTAAAGTAGATATGGTAGTTTATGGTACCTTCGGAGTTCCGGATGTAGATACGATGCCGCGGATCCGTGTCGGAGCCGGACCATGGTATGAATTCAAAACTAAACTTTGATATTCTATTTCTCATGCACGAGCTAGGACGTAAACATAAACGATAGTCCTTTTTAGAAAACATGATAAATTCGTATACGGGTACTGTGGCAAAGAGTGCGATATATTATCAGTGTTTCATAACTATAGTTTAATCAATACTCAACTGTCCTATTTTAAATTAAAATATAGTTATACTATTTTCACTCCGTTTAGATTTTACCTAACAATTTGAGTTGATTATACCTATCGTCCGGTCCGGATACGTGTCAGCGGATGCATATTTATTAAGACCCCATCCCTATTATTGATACAAAGGAAAAATTTAAGGATAGGCTAAAAAGAGAGAATCCAAGGCTACATTACTATCACTATAAAAAATGCGATGCATGCGAAATGGCGAAAGAGGAAGAGAAGCGAATGAAATAATACGAAATGTATGGTGATTCTTTTCATCATAAGGCTAGGGAAAACTAATAAACTATAAGTAGGGGGCATGGTGTGCGAGAGAGGAAATGGAATTAATTGCACACATTTCAGCAGAGTATTTGGATAGCGATCATAATGGAGTTTGATAATCTAATTTTACCGTTGACGAAAAATATATGTCGTACTTGTCTCGTCGAATCGGATTTGTCAATGTTTATGAATATACAAGATCTAATAGAACATGAGATGATAAAGGTTAAACTTATAGACATTTTGATCTTTCTAAATTGTTTCGAGGTAAGAATTAATAGTGTGAAACCTGTACCATCATGTGTATGTTTTGGTTATTCATAGTTATTCCTTATTTATTCCAGAATAATGATGAAGAAAACTGGCCTCAGGGGATATGTGCATCGTGTGTATCCACAGCGCTAGTAGCTTATAATTTCAAGTTGAATTGCCTGAAAGCCAATTGCACCCTCTCCCAGATATTTGCCGTACAGTCATCGCCTTCCAACTTGCAACGATCAGATATAGATGCGATTGATATAAATGTCGTATATCAAGATCACGAGTATGATGTTCCTCTATTCAGTAATCAGCCTGCTTTAGATTTTGATTCTGGCTTATCAACCAATAAAGAGTTAACACCTTTACCACCAGTGACAGAGATAACATCAACTGAACGCCCACCGCGGAAAGAAGGAGAGAAGAGGTATTCTTGTACTTTATGTTCAAAGTCATTCACTAGGATATATGGCCTTCGTTGTCACATGGCGAAGCATAGTAATTTTCGCAAGTTCTTATGTTACAAATGTGGGAAGAGTTTTCATAACTCTAATGGTTTGAGACAACATCTGATTTCACATAAGGATGTCGCTCAGTTCAAGTGTGGGTTTTGTAACAAAACATATAAATCACGGCAGTCTCTTAAGGAACACTTCCGTGTTGCACATTCGAGCAACAGAATGCTATTTGTATGTGTGACTTGTGGGAAAAGCTTTACAGCCAAATCTACTTTGATGATGCATATGAAAACTCATAGTGGACAAAAAGAATTTGTGTGTCCTCATTGTCCTAAATCTTATACCAGGGCTTCCTATTTAAGAATTCATAGCTTAGTTCATCTAGGGCAAGAGAGACCTAAACCTTTTGTATGTAACTATCAAGACTGTGATAGAAATTTTTCAACTAAACATTCCTTATCCATTCATATTGCACATTCTCATACTCAGGAGAGACCTTATAAATGTGATATTTGTTCAAAAGGCTTCGCTACAACACCTGGACTGAAAAATCATAGAGAATCTCACATCACAAAGGACATCCCTTGTAACATTTGCAACAAGAAATTGGCAAATAAGAGGATATTACAGAAACACATGAAAATACATGATGTGGATGGTAAAGCAATTCTGAAACAGTAGAAAATGTAATTTTTGATTATAGTATGTTCGACAATTTGTCATTGATTTGTGATAATAAACTTTTGGTTGGTTTAATAAAATGATTTTTCAATCTTTTAAAATCCTTACCTAGTCTAATCTTCTAATCCTTAGAAATTAGGCTAAAAAAGTAGATTTTAAACTTTAATTCCATTTAGTGATCATCCATCCATCAGCCTCTTGAGGTCAACTACTGGACATAACCCTCTCCTAATAGGGAGTTATTTCAATAGAAATATTGCCTGGCAAACATATTTTTGATGTTATATGCAAAGGCATTATTGCCCATCTCTAATATATAGTAAATTAAAGTGAATTAATTTATAATCCATTGGAGTAAACATTAAGATGAAATGTGGTAAACCTCATAATTCACATCTAAGTAACATGTTTATAAAATGCACTAAAATTCTTACAGGTTGTGCTATTGTGTTATCAAATTAAAGCTTATTTAATCATAGTTGAGTTATGATAAGGGGTATTAAGGGAATGATAAAAAGAGACCTTTGAATTTTTTTATTTATTAACATGCATATAAAATACAAAATACAAAGCATTTTTACACATGTGGTATGTTATTTTGATAAGCTGTGTATTTGAATAACTAATTACTATTTACAGATAAAATTTATCCTTGAACCATTTCAGATTATTGATAGTTTTTAATATTGCAGTATTGGAATACATGTTTATAGGCAAAATGAATTACTTACTTAAACTTAAATGATTAAAACTTTTATCTATCGTCCTTAAATAATAAATTCTATGTGTGTTACTGCTAGGAGACATATGTATATCATTATTATATGTACAATAATAATTTTGCATTACATTGGGTTAAATATAATTTCAAAGTTAATACACCATTATACTGCTTATGTGCAGAGCTTGGTAATTCTTTTACACTACCAATTTATGCAGTATTGCTGCATTTAAAGGTGGTAGAACTCTGTGTGGTTCAACTCCTGAAGCTCCACCGCTATACCTAATAGCAGTGTTATGCACTATTGTGTTCTGGTCTGAAGGGTGTGGTAGGGGAAACATACTTATCTAATGTGTTCCAACTTAGTTCTCAGGGGAAGCATCTGTGGCTAAGTTCAAGTAAGACTGAACCTACCTGGGGTTGATTACAAATGTCCATGTGCAGCAGTTGCCACTTACCATCAGGTGGACTGCATGCTCGTTTGCTACTTCCATAACATAAAAGAAAATAGCAGTTTAATTTTGTTTTGTTTAATAGTGTAAATCTGTAATGACTTATAGGTGGTGAACTACCAGACATGAAAAGAAGGACTCAAACACATTTCAATTCTATTTTAGGTTGCATGCAGGTCAAAATATACAGTGACCACTTCATGTCATAGGAATTTTCATTTACATATCCCTGAGAAAATAAAAATCGTTAAAATGACAATATTTTACACAGGAGTATAACATACATGTACAAAACCATGATGTAACATTCTTGAAATTCTTAAAAATATTATGTAACACTGTAAGAGCTCCAGTATATACAATATCACTGAAATGCTTAACACCCAACAACAATATATTATATTAACAAAAAAAAATATAATTTCTATAAAATTAAACTATTTTCCAAGAATTTTGTTCATCTGTTTATTCTGTTTACCAATTTTGATGTCTGCAACTTCAACTTTATCCTGTATGTTGTCTATGAGTTGGTTCTGTGCATCAATTTCTTCACCAAGAGCTGTGCCTAGACCTTTCAATCTTGATATGTGTTGCACCATTTCACCCAGATTAGCATCTAACATGTCATTGACCCGCTGGCTGTCTGACACAGGTTCTGCAGCAGCAGCTTCATCTAGACCACGCAAGCGTGTCGACGGGTGGTAGTTATAGCGTTCATCGGCACTGAATGATGGTGAATTGCTTATAGTGTCCTCTAATCTGCTCGTACCAGGTTTCATACTGCGGGAGTCGGGAGATGCTTGGCTTCTAGGCGGCGTCGGATCTGATTTGCCAGATATGTAGTTTTTTATGCCGTAAAATACAGATTTGATGCCGTTTAGATGTTTTTGACTGTAGTTCAGATTCGTGTTAATTTCGTCGAGCCTCCTGTTCGTGCTTTCGAGTTGTTCACGTTGTCGAACCAGTTCTTCAGCTGTGGCGATACCAATCTGTTCAGATTCGCGCAGCAGACCTATGCTTCTCGCTGACGAATCCAAGGTTCGTTGTTCTATCTCTCTTTGTTTTTGTAACATTACTTGCCTTTGTCTTTCGAGTTCTCCAATATGTCCTCCGTAGCTTGGAGGAGCAGGCTTAGGTTGAGGGGGAGGGATCCTTGACCTGAAGCTGTTAACAAAGGTATCGTCGTCGACATCGTCATCACTAAACAAAGCAGTGGAGTTTGTTAAATATGTATGTCCCGACATTTCACCCACTGAATTAAAGTATTGGTACTATATATAAAACAATCTTCAAGATGATGACACAGTTAACTAATTAGATAAGGAATTTCCACTTTGTTCTCGTACTGTTGTTTAATTGCACACACAGGAAATGAGGAAACTGGGTGGCGCTGACGATTACTGATTGTTGGTGGGTGGATTTCCCTTTTACTTGACACTGACAACAGACGTAAAGACAACAAATAGAATAGAGTTATATTTTTTATTCGAATGTATTCTGGCTCGTCCGATATTCAGATCAGCCTCAAAATAAATATTTGTTAAATAAATAATGGTGTTTCATTTAGTGAACTAACTAAATACAAAAATCCTGTGTAGTGCTATAACACCACCCAATAATCGGTAGATCAAAATTCATCGGCCGGCAACGCCTTAAGGTTCTACTTTTTTTTCGTTATAAAATTTTTGAGACTAGTTCCAAATGAGGTGTGGTCTCATTTGGAACTATAATTTAATACATGACTTTATTTGTATGGGTCAATCTAATTATCGGTTGAATTGCCAACAACAGCCTTCAATAGGCCTTAATTTTCATTCACTCTATATTATTTATTTATTTAAAAAGTTTTTACGGTTTTGGCTTAGCGCTTTTAAACCTAACTTTATTAGTAAAATACATTTTTTAATAATGCTAAATATTGAACATATAATCGAATAGAGTATGTGACACTATATTTTAGCTATTTCGACAAATCGAATATAGCATTATTTTTGCTTTTGTACAAATCGAATTGCAATAATCGTAATTAAATTATCACTTGACTCGATAAACTTACCAATTCTTTTATTTTATTACATATAATTTTGATATTAAACTTGAACTATGTTTCCAATTTAGCACCTATACATACAATATGTATATTTCCAAGCAAGGTTTGCGTTGTAGTGTCTCTATATAGTCTTTATACCCAGTCATGGTATGTTTATTACATGTAATTAATCTGTGGGAACTTATTGACATTGACAATTCATTAAAGTTTGTTGTCGATGTTGTTGTCAATGCAGTGTTCATACTTCATACGTCCACTATTTTTGTTTAAATTATTACATGTAATAAGTATAAAAACATTGTAACGTATTATTTGACTATTAATGAAAACATTCTATTATATCTATTATAAACATAGTACTTATTCAAGATGATGGCAGGAAAAGGTATAAGGATAAGTTGCTGTATATTAATGTGGTATTCACATAACTTTCAGAGACTTGTACAACTTTCCTATTTTATTTTCAGTTATGACGGAAACAGACGAACAAAGCAGGATCAGATTCCAAGTGGAACTTGAATTTGTCCAGTGCTTGGCTAATCCAAATTACATTCATTGTAAGTTCATTGATTTTAAAAGTAATAATCGGCCGAGTAAAACACGCACATTGATGTTTGCGAAGTACTAAATTTCAACTTTTTTATTGTTAATATTATAATCATAACAGTTTACATGTTCATACATTATGAGCATATAAAGTAACCTATTATGATTTAACGTATTACCGAAAAACGCTTGTAAATATCGGGTGATATGTATATGGAGATCCCTTTTTCTCTTAATATTAGTATTTGCTGTTGTAATTTCAAGAGATAGAGTTCTGTGGCATATATAAAGACGGCTGAGACTTAGCATTCGTCTCTTTAACTGGTTGGTTTTGTATTCTAAAAAGTAGGAGTCAAGATACAAAAGTTGAAAATAATTTGCATTCTTTCCAAATACCAAGTATTCAACAATACCAATTATGTGTATGCTAATACTATCAGTTAAAACTTGTCATTTATCTTATCAGTTTTTATCTTGTATGGTTCTAAATGTGACAATTTAAAGTCTGACCTATACTTACCC
>MOOZ01000337.1:1243700-1286624 GCA_002930495.1 Cecropterus lyciades
TGAGGACTGAGATGGAATGCCTCGGAAAAGTATGTCTCCCTTACCACACCCTTCAGACCAGAACACAGCAGCGCTACACTGCTGTTATTAGGCAGAAATAATGTCTGTCAGACAGGCTGTCTGTCTGTCTGGCACAAGGCTGTATTTCATGTATCATTGTAGACAGTTGAAATTTTCACAGATGATGTATTTCTGTTGCTATAACAACAAATTCAACAAATGTTATTTTTTGCTGTTTTTTTAGAGATACTGGTACGGAACCCTTCATGAGCGAGTCTGACTCATCCTTCGCCTTTTTTCTCTAATTACATAAATGTAATAATCTATATTTAGGTACTAATATATTATCATTAATTTCAGTTTTAGCACAAAGAGGCTACCTCAAAGAACAGACATTTGTAAATTATTTAAAATACCTCCAGTACTGGAGGGAGCCTAAGTATGCACGTTATCTCAAATATCCAATGTGTCTGCATTTCCTAGAACTACTGCAACATGAGGCATTCAGAAGAGAGTGTGTTTCAGCACAAGTAAGTACTGCTTTATGAGTAACCTATTAATGAATTGGACTTTTAATGTCAGACATGTCTTTGTCATATATATCATAAGTAAAGATGCAAATAATGGTGGTATAAAATTATAAATATATGGCACAATGCCTTAACATATCTGACTCAGTGAGTATGCAGGTTGAATAATATGATATGATACTGGTAATTCTCATTATAAAATGCATTAAGTCATACCAATTTATGATTTTATTAAAATAAGTAATATATTAAGCTTAATTAGATATGATATAGAATATATAGATAAAGATAGGAAATATAACTTTAAACATTATGTTAATAAAATGATCATGGCATCCTAATAGACGTTTGTGATACATATTCAACTGAAGGTGTATTAATACTACAAGACTCCATAATCTTACGAACAACAATGAACTTAAAACTTCACACAATTTATTACAACTACAATTAAACATTTCCAGGTGTGCAAGTTCATGGACGATCAAGCAATTCTCCTGTGGCAGCACTACACGCGGCGGCGCACGCGCACGCTGCAGCCGCCGGACGCGCCCGCGCCGCCCGCGCCCCCCGCACCGCCCACACAAGCCCCTAGGCAACAGTCGTGAATAATGTTAATATTGGAGTAGTCGCGAACTATTCGTCGAGTTACTTGCCGAATGTCGAGTGTATTCGTGCGTGTCGCTAACATACTCGACGCTGTATGGAAACTTATTCACCAGTTTATTCGCGATGTAAATGTTACACTAAGTTAGGATAGTATCTCAACTGGAGTAAAATCATATGATTACATTTGAAGTTGTACGCTATGTTGTGTGTTGTATGGCCTATTGGCCATTTTTTTAATTTAACAAGTAGTAGAAACACTATTGGATTAGGCCACATAATATTTTCAGAGTGAAGTTGTTGTTACAAAAGGTGTAGGATACCAATTAATTAACATAGTAGACGATCGTGTTAGTTATTAAGCTAAATTTTTCTTCATACGATTTTACTCCAGGTTCAATAGAATAGCATGTAATGCCTGCGAGTAAAATATTACAACTTTTGTACACTTACGATTGTACAGTAGCAGAGGTAACATGCAGCAAATGGACTGAGTTTAAATTTATTAATTGTAAGAGTTGTGTTAAGTAACATAAGCAAAGAGGTGCCAACAGAGGTGTTTTACATAAAAAATATGTTGTTATGAAAAACAAATAAGAAATACAACTTCATATTAATAACAATATTATATTACAATTAGGATGTCTTACTACTGAGATGTATGAGATAGCTAACTTATGAATCCACCAATAGAATCCAATAGAATTGCCTGATTTTCATTGCCAAAAGTAGGTTTCTGGTAGCTAAGATATATTTCTTATAAGGAGGGATGCGAGCTAATTCTGTAAACCCCATAATAAAATCTATACTAAAAAGTAATGATGTAAAAACCGTCGATTAAAATCTTTTTTGTTCTATAAAAAGTATGGTTGGAAGTAATATTGTGATCTTTTAAGATGTATTAAAATTAGCTATTATATTTTGACTTTTCATTGAAAAAATCCGGACCTTACTCTTCCAAAGATAAATTTCTTGAAAAATGCTGTGAATATTTCATTTGTGATATATGTGAATGATATCACAAATGAAATATTCACAGCGAAAGCTAAATTAAAAGTGTATTTTAAATATTTGACGATTACTTTCCTCTGTTAATGCATTTCCCAAGTCATTGAAAATGCGTTCAAAAAACCTATTAATGCAGATACAGCCAATAATATTGGTTGAATAAAACGAAAATTTACTTAAAAAAATTAACAAAATTTTAGTCCATTTTTAACCCGACAGATGTGAAAAAATCCGGTCGCCCTACGGACAACTAGCAATATTTTCTGAATCTAATATTTTTAATGGACTCTGTTGGTTTAGCGTCCTAAGAAAGGTCTTGGCCTCCGATATGAGAGTTCGCCATACTTCTTGCCAGTTACTCCTCCCTCCATTCCAACTCTACCTCAACTCTATCGATCCAGCTCTAATATCTGGGGCAACCAATAGGATGTCACCCTGTTGGTCGGCCGAAAGACGCTCTTTTCACCCCATGATCTATCATTCTTTCCACATGGCCGAGCATACAGAGTCTGTGTGCCTTTATTGATATTCCTAAGCAAGGTGTATTATTTTAAGGTAAGTTATGTGAGTATTTCTACTTACGTTTACTTTAGGAATGGACGTGTTGCACGTCGCCTTCTCAAATGGCAGAATGCTCGTAAGGTTAGATAGTAGAACAGCTCTACTGCACTCATCACACTGAATCCCATGCAAAGGCCAAGTAATCCACCAGTATTTGCTGTAAGCATATTTAAGAATAATATAGGTTTTATATTAGCAAATACTATTTTTCTCCTTATATTTACTTGGTATCACCAAATTTTAGGAAGTAAAAAGTTTTTAGTTTTTGTGAAGTTCTCTATTCACACCAAAATTATAATCCCTAATATTACCATGTATTAAAGAATAAAATACTAAGATAAACTTCTATTTAACAGCATGGCAAAGTTATAAAGGCATATTTTTATATAAGAAGAATGGCGCAAAAGTTTGGGTACTTACACAGAAATTCGGTGAGGCCAAATATTTCACCTTTAGTTAATCTCATAAAAGCATTCTCTTCAAAGTAAAAATGTATAACCAACATATTGCTTCTGCGAAATTTTAATATGAATTACTTTTCAGATGTTAAGATTCATAATTTTCCAAAATTAAAAATAGATAAATCATTAAAGGCAGGTTTTACATCAGTAATTATCGTGAAATTGACTGTATTAAAAGTATTTCTTTCTTAGAAACGGTCATCAATGAAATATCAAATTGCAATCAAATAGACACCCGATAACGCCGTAGTGTTTAATCGTATAAACTGCTTACAGCGTTATCGGGTGTCTTAGCTCTATATGAATATTACTCTTTAAGACAACTACACTGTAATCTCTTAAAAATGTCTTACACAAAATACTCTGGTGTCTTGTTAGTTAGGTATTGCGCGTATTGGCCGAAAAGTGCTTTGTTGAGTGGTGCCGAACTCAGTCGTTCTACGTACGAAATCTCCGTGCACGCCGGCAGACACTCTTCGCAAGCGCGGGCACGACCTGTGTTTTATGTATTTATATTTCTTGTTTAACTATAATCATAAAATTATTACAGAAAATGAAAATATAGTCATATTTTAAATCATATGCAAGTTAGGCACATGTACGAATTAAGCAAGTTTACCCTGCTTAATTCGTACTTGTGCCTACCTCGGTTAGATCTCGGCTTCGGTAATGGTTACCAGTGTTTCTAGTGGAGCAGAGTAACGAGTGTTACTCTGCTCCCGACAAAAATATTGAAAAAGTAAGGTATTTAAACTTTTTTTGTAATGTTTTAGAATATTTCATAAGAGCTGCCATCAAAGTATATTGTCCGCAACTTGTTTAACTATTTTGATACACTTATGCGTATAATTGTGAATCTTTTTGGCGTAGTAAAACCGGTATGTATTGACTTTTTTTGCGGTAAATTTGAAATTCGTTCGACATTTATGCTTATTTCGTACTCGGAGCAAGTTAAAACGTACCGGTACGATTTAGAAAAATGATTTATAATTTCGCTATTCGATGAATTTCGAGACGAGGAATTCCTGGACATTGGGCAAAGATAACTTAAAATAAAAAAAAATTACATGTCTTTATTAATTTCCAAAATATTAGAGATTTTCCTTAAGGGGTACGAATTAGACAAGTTTACCCTATACCTACATAAATATAATTTGCGCTTACTTACCTTCAGGCGTGTATTTTCTCATATTATTGTAACATTTGGCGTCCGCTTTGCCACAGACGCGTGTTGTTTTATTTTCTGAAAGACATGGTATAGTACTAGTATTTGCAAGTATGATACGAATACTTACATTTTTATTAAGCACTTACTTGGCATATAATAAAGGACGCATTTGCAAAAATCCAGCATGACTCGAGCTTCGCACTCCATTTCACAGTTTTTCAATGTATACGTTCTGTACAAGAATATTATATTAATCATGTTAGTTTTAATAACAATATTTATTTCAATAAATTGGCATTTTTGCAACACATAGTGTCAGTCGTGATTAGGATCATTCTCCTTTCTTCTCATGGATGTCGTAGGATGGGTACAACTAAAAGACAAAATCCAAATAGGCAGCAGCGTGTTTCTGTTAAAATCAACGCCTATTGCTTTCTTCAACACATGCAAGACGCAGTGATTATATTGGAAGAAACGCCCATGAGGGAAGGCCCTTATCGAGCAGTGGACTTTAAGAGGCTGATCGTTTGGTGGATTTTACTTTTCCTTATTATATATTTTACGCTATTATTGGCGGCTAAATTCTTGAAAATGTGGGTCTTATTATAAAAACATGCATTTCCTATATAATGCCTTTCTTTTTGAAGTTAAGTCCTTAAGAATCGATTTTCATATAAGGCGCCTGGTATGAGAAAAATATGAGGAGTAAAATCTAGTGATTAAATGACCCCGTTACGTTTTTGGTGCGCAACCTATTGTGCGCACCTTTCTCTTTTTCATCTGTCGAATAGATGGCGCTGTTTACAATATTTGAAACTTACTTCCAGTGTTTTCATCCGTCGTATAATTGACGCTGTTTACAACAATTGAAACTTACTTAAATTTAAATTTAATTTCATTGTTCTTGTTTAGACAATCGTACTTAAGGAGTAAAATTCAGTCGTGTGTCGGAGCTGACACACTCTTTATTATATTTCCGAAGGATTTAAACCTTCAAAAGGTATCCGTGCCGTGGGAGCGACGTGGGGTCATGTGGGATTTTCACTTCACTTAAACCCCCCTGTCCTTAGCACTGGGTGGAGGAGTCTGGAATCTCCAACAGAACGCAACCGGTGTTCTTCGAGCGCAATGCCCCTTTTTGGCTCTTTCCCGGTGAGCATTAGTGCTCACCGTGTCTTCTGGTGTTTACGATAGCATGCGACCACACGGGGTCGCTTGGCTGGACGATTCGAGCTCTCACTCTTGCCGCCCGCAACCCTAGAAGCCCCCTTTTAGTCGCCTTTAACGACAGGCAGTGCATACCGTAGCCCTGTTCTGGTCCCGGTACTACAGGGACTCCTAAATAATACCTACCAATGTAATCGACGAATCAAATGTTACATAATTATGCTTATTAGCGTGTTATTTCTACACAAATGCCAGTACACTTTACCTATAAAATACTAAATCTATTTCGTCGGAAAAAAGGCAGAGTCGTTTATTGATATCGATGTATTGGAGCGCGGGCTGAGCATCTAGGATTTTCGGCTGGATGGCGGCGCGCGCTTCGATGCCGGGTCCGTAGATTTCGCCAAGTTTTGCGATTTTAGGAGTTTCAGTCGGATTGTGCAATAATATCTGAAATGATTGGCACGTGTTTTTATAATATATTTGCAGAAAATGAATCTACAAGTGATACAAATAAATTTCAGTGTTTCTCAAACTTATTACAATGGATAGCGTTTTTCATCAAGATTATGGTTGATAATGTGGGAGAAAAAGTTTTGAATACCTGATTTAGATTTAAATTTGAACAATTTGAACTTTGTTTTACAAATTAATCGTTATGAAAAACGCAAACCTACCTTGAAGCCAGTGCTTTTGGTTGAAGCACAGTAATATTCAGCAATGTTGGCATCCAACACGAGCGTCAAACCATGATCAGTGCCTACACCTTGTTTGCATGAAATAAACGTTTTCGATTATTTTATAATAATCCTAATAAATGCGGCCTATTTTATAAATTGTAGCTGCTTATAATAACGCGTGCAGCGATTACCCTTCGGTTTCCAAGGAAATCCATCAGAGGGAGCATCACTTGGGTAACCATGTTCGGCAGTCCAGTCCACGGCAGGTGACGGGAATGTCAGATTTAAATCATTTAAATCTTTTCTAAATAACAAAACAAACATTTCAATTAGAATTATATTGAAAGAAGAATTTTATTATGTCGTTACACAATAGGAAAGTGGTGCAAGCGATCCTCTAAATTCAAAATCATGTATTATAAGTTAATTAAATCCATGCGACCTATAACTTACAAAAAAAAGTCAGCTTCCTTCGACGAATCCTCCCTGTCAGAGGACATTTTTTTCGTCACTAGAGTCTATCTTCCGCTCGGTCATGTCCCCGCCCCATAAAAAAAAAATCTGCATCTAACAGTGATAATTAGTTTTATGGAACTTACGGATTGTGGAACATCATTTCACGGTGAACAACATTGAAAGTGCAGCAGAGACCTTCGTCTGTGAGCTGGGCATTAAATAAATCTTGGCAACTCACTTCCCCAGAATCCCAGATGCATCTAGCTAACATTTCGTTACACGGCTGAGTTACCTACAAATAATTGTGACTTTTAAAACCATTGTTCTTTGGCATCTGGAAAACTTTTTAGTGCAGGCGATCACTAGATAATGTAGAGCGGCTGTGCCTTGTCATCCTTAGTTTGGAACTTGTCACAAAATATCAGGTAAACTTTGATGATATGATTTAGAAAAACCAGTAGCGCCATCTCTTAAATAGTTGCGGAAGTCGTCACAGGTCTAAGCAGTTACCCAAATATTGTTATAGCTTATGTGTGATTATTCCTATAAGTTGAACACAGACGTGCAAAGTAGCAAAGCAGTGTGCCAGGTCAAAACTAAGAAGAACTATGACGCTATGCTAAACGAGTAAAATGTGCTTAGAAAATGCTATTCACTATATATTGGTCACGATCTTTAGATCGCATCCGTAGCTCCAATCCTTAGCTTGTATCCATAATTATAAAAATAATAGCTTTATTGAACTCATTTCTACCAGAGCTAAGTTAAGCAAGGAACTTTGATTACGATATCTTATGTAGAGATGTAAGTAATTACGAACATTAATGAGGAACGTTCGAGTGTGGTCCCAATCAGCACTTTCGGCTAATTCATCTTCGAACAGGTCCACATCAGCCTGACTCGAACATAAACTCTCCAGCAGCTTTTTATCTACTGATGATCTAAAAACGTTAACATTCTTAATAATGTTACCAGTAATTTGTTCTAACTTCTAAGATATGTTCAATGAGAATTTATCGTGCTATTTTAAAATTAACAATAGTCTTTTGCCTATAAACATAGCCTAAGGTTCACGGGCTAACTAATGGGAAGTGGTAATCGTCACTAAGGATATTAAATATGCAACACAAGAGGAGTCACCAATGTATCAGTAACTTTGGAAGAAAGCTATTTTTTTATTTCTGTACCATTTTTGTTGAGTTTCAGGTCATAGCGCGGGAGTACCTCAGATAGAAGTTAGAATGATTGGAGGATTAAACTTATTTTTTTCTTTAACCTTTAAAGCCAGTGATACTTATAAGAATTTTAAAATGCACTTTCGAACATCGCACAACTTCGAAAAACTAGTGTATGTCTAGGATTTAGACCTCCAAATTGTGAGACCGAATTTCAACCCTTATGGCTATCAGCGCTGTATTATTTTTTATTGATTAGCTGATCTAATCAATAAAAAATAATACAGCTTAAATAATATGAGAACGTATGGAAATATACAGAAATATCTGATTATTTCCATACGTTTTTCTCATCGACCAGTTTCAAACTTTCTACCATATTCCCAAAAAATATGTTGCCAAATCTAAATGGTATTTGACACCGGTATCTTACGATTTGACGATCAAAGAAATAGTCGCCAAATGCAAATAGGCACCGGTGTGCCCACATTGATAGGTGAAGTCAAGCCAACATTTTAGTTCTTCACTATCGAAAGCACATACATTTTCGTAGACCATCGCTTATTTTTTTTAAACCCTCGTCGAGTCTCCCGTCGACCCCTGGGGGTCCATCTGGACCACTTTGGGAACTCAGGGATTAGATGTTATAAACGATCCACTTAATATATTGTCCTACGTACCCAAAATTTCTGTAACGTTCTGCAACAGATTTCTTCGCTTGGTTTATATTACAGATAGTTAGCGCTGGAAAGGGCAAGTCCTTGAGTGGCATGTTTTCAGGATTGATGCTCACTATCATTGGCGACATTCGCCATTTTGCGTAAATGTTCAGAATGAAGAAACCAGCACAAAATAATGAGCTGCCGAATGCAACTAGCCAGAAAAATCTGCAAATATATTTTGCCAAATGAGGACAGAAGATAGATAAGTGTATAATTAATTAGATAAGAAATAATGAATAGGAATCCTATCTATCGCTATCGTACTGAACACTTTTTGCAGGAATTTCAGTATTTGTTATTCGGTTTCTTAATGTTTTTTTTATATTATACTGAACATGAAACCGAAAAATGTAAATAACATTTTTCCGGACTTGTTTTTGTTTATTAGGTATTAGACTTTTATTATAAAGGCGACAAACTGAATAAATGGGTTCCTACTTACACTTTCTACCTGCGTTTCCACGACCATCTAGGAGGTACCTGACTGAGCATCGCAAGGCCTAAACTGAGGTATACAAACTTTAAATACTTCATTACCCTTTGGAATTCTCAAGCTACCTTTCAAACCAAGTCAATTTCTTTTCTCCAACATAGCGAAGACCATGTAAAGTGGAAGTACTTAAATATTCCCGCAGATCATTGTGAAACGTTTCGTACCCTGGGAAGGTGCGAGATGGTCTTTCCTGCGTGCAGAAAAAAGATATGTGTGATAAGTGCATGATACGGGAATTACGTGCAATTCACATATCATATTAGTAAACAAGTTTTTAAATCCTTTTTTTTTCCCGGTTATAGGATTTTTCTATAAGAACCAAGTCAAATAATATGTTTTATAGAACATAGTAAAAAATTATATTATTAAACAAATTTTCAAGCCCTGTTTTATTTTATTAGAGGTGGAATATCAAAAAACGTCAAAATGTATCCAAACTCAATTCTCGTTTCCATTTGTAGTAGTTTATGCTCTGTGATGGTGAAAGAATCGGTCAAGGCAAACTTTTTTATAAATATATAGTAGTAGAAGCAAAGAATTTTATTGTATAATTATAGAAACCTTTTAATACCTTTGAAAATAACTATTTCGGTAAGTGGTAGCAACTTTATGTACTGTAATCGTTATGTTTATGACTACCGTGTCATTACTTTAAAAAGCTTTATGTTTAATGTTACAACCATATAATGTTTTGTGTAAATAGGACATTTTAAAAGTAATAATTAATAGTATAATTTTATTCTGATTATATTAAGAACCTAGAGGAGTTCTAGCATTTCCAATTTTCTTATATAATTAAAGCTAATGATTTAGTAAAACAGGAAATAGCTAGAATTCCTAAGTGAGCACATATTCATAGTTTAATACTAGTACTGGAATACTACAACTACTACCTATTATTACGTCAACTACTACTATTCGTTATATTTTTTTATTAGACGGTTTTTTTTTAATTCTTATTTTGCTTTACAAGTCAACCCAGTTGCGTAAATGAGGGAATTGTTTTTTTGTTTTGTTAATATTTTAATTTATAATAAAGTGTTGTTAAGGCAGCAATATTGAATTCGTATGGTTATGAGTGACTTACCTCGCTTTTGCTTCTACTCTTTGGTTTATTCACGTTCCAGCTGTACCATCGCGTAGGGTTTATGTTTTCATGTGATAACCAGTAATTTTCCTTCAGTAGTAAAAAAAGTTATTAATGTAATTTTGTAAATATTTACGATGAGGTCCATTATCGAAATGAAGGTTGGTATAACAATATAATGATATGTAACAAGATTTACCTTTTTGTATGAATTTGCACCCGAATAAGGACCAATGGCATGATTCATACTTTCAAAGATTACTTAGACGTTTGAGTGCGATTGAAGTCAAACGAACTTTAAAATTGTTGCCCGTGGAGGCAATAAATTAGTTGGCTGTAACCTAATTTCACATTGTCAATGTTTACAGCATGATCGGTTGATTGCCGCGGTGGAGTGATAGATCGTCCTTGCGCCGCCTCTAACGTTGGCTTTGGAAGGCAAAATTACACATTTCCAACCGTTCGTCGTTTGATTTTATCCAAGTAATTATTAGCCTGGTTACTAGTAAATTACTTAGCATAATATCAGTAAGTTTCGATTTGGCATTTGATTTTTAGGGTTGGAAGGACCTGGTTATAAGAAATTGAAATAATTCCTTGAAAAAATTTAGGTATGTAGATAGTAGGAATATAACATATACAAGGTTATGTATGTATTTTATCTATTAAAGTTACCATGGAGGTAAAAATTAAACATTTCAATTCTTAAAAAAGCTTTCCAACAGTTTGATGCTATCAGCTGAAAATAAGTACCTACTTATACTAATCCAGTTTACTTTGCGTTGCTGTTTATAAGATACGATTTTTTTAAATGATCTTACATGGATACCAAGGTGTAAAAAATTTACCTACCTTACCTACGTATGTAACGTTTACGAGAATTTATTGTGCCCCTACAATATAGGTACACTTGGTTTGACATCTATAGACAAGTGGCATACGAACATATTTTTTGACTTTGACATTTTAAAGAACTAAAAGAGACTAGTGTGCAATACAATGTCCATCTTATAACTTTTAGTGTTTATAATGATGTGTGTTTTTATACTAGGAGACAACTTATTCGAAATCAATTATGTTATACTTAGTACCTGTTTGACTATATATCTACCTGATCCAAGAGTCCAAGATCGACTTTAAAATATGAACAAAACCTTTTACTGATCGATGGTAATGATGCTTACGCAAGTAATAAAGCATTTTTACTAGACAACGTTTCGTGCATAACTGCATGAAATTATGTCCAATTTAGTGCCATTAAAAAGCGTTAATTTTGCATATCGATAGAGTTATCATTACCATCGAAATAATTGGATCGTGATATTTTAGTTGTGACGTGTGCCGCACAGTTTTATTCCATTAAATAGACCGTCACGAAAAGTATTATAATATTATTATATTTAAATGTAACGTAGACAACAGTATTAATTACCAATAAGTGTAGGAACCGATATTAGTGTCTTACATTACTACATTACGTGTATTATTTGTATGATGTGCTAATTTCTGATAAAATACTGTTTACTTAAAACGTACGTTTACTCAAAGAAGTATTTTTCAGGAATGATATTATTATTGATGCGGAGCTCGTGTCACTTCTTTTCCATGGCGAAACATCTTGGCGTGTCAGTAGCCAGTTGATGCTTAAAAAGACATTTCCTAACGATTTAAGAATCAATTTTGAATACCTACATTTTTTTAGCATTAGATTTTATATTCTAGGTGCATAACTAACGTCGCCGCAGAACTTTGAGGTCATCAATAACGTTCATTAACTGTAGAACATCAACACAAACGATTGTTGATTTAAGTACGGTTTTTACGAAGTACCGACTGGATGTGTTTCAGAGATGTTTAAGTTTTTTTAAAGAGTAAATTAAGGGAATGTAAGAAGCACACAGAGAGTATGTACTTAATAAAAGACGAGTAATTAAATCGTTTTCCGTTTCATATATTTCGTTTATTACGCATACATATAATTATTTATTATGTACAAAAAGTCCGTATAATAGAAATTTCTATATAAAAGTAACAAAAAGCCACAAGGAAAGGATAGGCTGACGCACTTGCACTTTAAATTTTCTAAGGAAGAGGAGATCGAAGGAAGAAGTGGGCAACCCGACGCGATCTAGGATAACACGAACTCGCGATCACCGGGACCCGAGTGTTGAACTGAGGAGAGTCTAGTGTGCCCGAAGAAGGAAGGGAGAAGAGTTTCACCAGTGGTTCTGGGGGTGGGCGGGAGCGCCGTGACCAGCTTGCGCGTGGGCGGCTAAGTGGGCAGCGCGCGCGGCGGCGACCTCGGGGGTGTCCAGGATACCGCTGCCGTCATGGGCCAGCCTGATCTCAGCGGGCTGGTGAGAAGGGTTTCCTTGCCATGAGGGAGCACCGTTCCACTGGTTGTGGGAGGGAGCGTTCCACTGGTTGTTAGCGGGAGCGTTCCACTGTTGAGCGGGCTTGGCGGCGGAGAGGGCGGCGAGGTGGGCGGCGCGGGCCTGGGCTACTTCAGGGGTCTCAGCGACGGGTGCGGGGGCACCGGCGTTCCATGCGGGGGCGGCGGGGGCACTGTTCCACTGGTTGTGAGCGGGAGCAGAGTTCCACTGGGGAGCGGGAGCGTTCCATTGCTGCGCTTGGCCACCGTTCCATCTGCCCTGGTCAGCGTGCTGCCAGTACTCTTCGTTGTCCCAACGGGGGTCGTAGGAGCCATCGTCATGGGGGTTGGGGTTGTTCTGGGATGCCTGTTGGAGGGCGGAAAGGTGGGCGGCACGAGCCTGCGCTACCTCAGGGGTGTCGAGAATGTTGCGGCCATCCTGGGACAGCGCAATGTTGGCCGGAGGACCAACCCAGCCGGAGGCATGAGCTCCACACACGACAGCTAAGACGACCACCTGTAAAATAAATAAGTGTTCAAAATGCTGTAACGTTTCCATTTCAATATTTATTTATAAGTTTTAAGACATAGAACTGTCGACTATTGTATTGTAGTCGACCTCGAGTTCTAGTACTTGGAACTAGTTATATCCTTCATTAAGGATATAATATTCAAATTTACTACGGCCGTTAAGGCTCTAATTGCTGGTTGCGCACTAGTTAAGGGCACTCTTATTATATCTGGGGCTTATATTTACGGAATTCTAATCGTTATATTTACGGAATTCTAATTCTCTAAGATAACTCGCCCTCCGATCAGGTGTCTTTTGCGCAGTTTATCTACGTCGTATTAAATCACGACAATTGGACACAAACATAGATCGCCTTTTGAATAAATTTGGATTTATGATTGTTTCTGTCATTTATCTCTACTATAAATCCTTCGTTGTTGTCGTAATTACATATTGCGTTGACATTATTTTAGGGGTTATATTTCAAACGTATTATTACTCTCCTTTCAGAGCTTATTCATGGGTTAAATAGCTCGTTTCCCTATTACTCACGTGACTCTCACTCGAATTCAAAACCTGATTATGTATTCTGAAATTTTTAAGTAAGATACCAATAAATATTTGTTAAAAACGGACAATAAACTAAACTAACTTGACATAAAATTAATTTGCAAGATATGTATAGCAGTGATACAGTATTAAAACAGCAGCAATTAGGTAGGACTATTAATTGAAGTACTAAAACTGCTTTAATACTTTTCCCTCAATGCAACTTATAAAATTACTTTATTGAAACCTTAATCGTTTGTTTATTCAAACTTGACAGGATATGATACAAAATATACCTATGATATCAATCTACATGTATTATTTGGGCTCTTTATTGTCGACACAAATAAATAAAAATCAATAAGAATATATTGCAACATGTATGTTGCAGAAAAAAATTCGTACGTCGATTCGTAAAACAAAAGTGTCAATAACTAGATCCATATATCACTACACTTTACAAAAATCTGCAATTTCAAATAAGTACACGAGCCTTTACGCCGCATTCCAACAGAACTAATTATCTCGATGCAACTGACCGCAAAAAGGCCCTTGATACACTTATAGATATCAATCAAATGCTAACCAGTAGGTATTGACTTTCGAACGACATCGAAGGTTTGTCGCTGCATCCACACAGTATTCAGAGCGTAATAAAATTGATGAAAATTTAATGAGATGAGTGCATAAGTATGGAATTTGCGGCGAGCCCGAGTTCAGAATCACGTAATGATGTCATGGCTTGTGGTTGGTTGAGCCCTGATTCTAATACCAGCTTTAATGCAACTTGATAGTAGCTTTTGTTTACGTTTCGTATTCCTTGTCGTTCGTGACACTGAAACTAGCGATTGATTTACGATTACAGGCAAAAAAACAGGACGTTGATACTGATGAGTTTACTTATTGTGTATAGATTACTGCTTACTACGTATATATATATACATATATATACATTGCTAATATATTGACGGTTAGTTGATTTGTATTTTTAAAGGCATTCGCGTACCTATAATTTATGACGTTTTAGCTGAATGATTACAGCTTTATCATGTTACACATGGCCAAATTGATTTAGAGTGCAAACAAAGTTTAGACCAACAATTTGTCGACATTCAACTGTAATTACTGGTAATGCGTACGTTGAGTACATGCATTCCCCGTGTAATAAACGTGTAGTAATTTTTATTATTAGATAAGTATACAATTACCTGTAGATTGTATTTACAGCAGTTTATAATGAAGAATTACCTCTTACTATGTTTTACGCAGAATTAGAACCACATTTTTACTATTTTACGTTACGATTTCGTAATCAGCGACATACGGTTTTGTGATATGAAGTAAAATGTTGTGAACTTGCATAAGGTTTTCACATTGAATAAATGAATCATGCTAGTACGTGATGTTACAATATTCGTGATAAAATCGCGGCAGCTTTAAGCTTTCCGACTACAGTAAAAACTGGATAGAGCATAGTTACAAATAAAATATCACCCTTATAAAGTGTTACTTGAACAAAAGACTATTTATGTTTAGGATGTTTCTTTAAAAGTAGAACACTATATTCTGATTCTTCTGAGACGTTTATGTGGCCTATCTGTAATATTTATTCCAATCTTTGTTTAAGAATATGTGGGCCGCCCTTGATTCGTACAGTATGAGTCACGCATGGCGAATAATGCAATGCATGTCTCTGTGACTATTACATTTCATTTATTTAGGGAAAACAAGATTTTTATGAAGCAATGGTTTTGTAAAATCTTGTTGTATACGTTGCGTCAAATATTAAAGTCAAGTATCATAATCTAAAATGTGCCACATACAAATTCAATTGAATAGCAATTTAAGGGCACATGGTGTCTATGTTTTGGCCATTAAATACAAATTAAACACATTTAATTAGTGGCAATATATATTTGCTTGATATGATTTGATTCGAAAAAAAATGTAAGGTGACAACATCGCACATAAACTCATATTATCATACGTAGTTACCGATAGTAGCTCCAAATAAAAGTAAGTAAACGCATAAGTGAATGGTATCAAGGTCTAAAGGCTGGTTGAAGGTCACGGAGCAGGAAGCCAGCCTTCCGGACCTGCCCACAGTCACATTCAGCGACTGGTTACCCTCGCATGTCAATTTGACATTTGCACACTGCTTTTAATTTCCCTTTAATATGTAATAATATTTTAGGTTGATGAGATTGTTTTATTGCTTCACTGCAAATCTACGTTTTAGGCTTCATGAAGTAATGAAGCCTAAAACATAGATTTAGTTTAAATTACGCGAATTAAGTTCACAATTGATATGTATTTTATATTCAGCAGGCATTTTGTAGGCAGCAGCCTATGAGAATAAAAACCAAATATATAACGCAAGTAATGACAATTGACTCTACATTCTCTTTTATATAATTTAATTTGAAATTATCTGCAAAATTAGCGTGAAAATAGTTTTATGTTACGTTTTATTGTTTAGACAATTCGTCAATACTGGTGGGCGGTATAATTAGGTATAGGTAATTGGGATATCGACAGTGCGGGGCGGTGCGTGGGTTTGCCCTTCTAAATCGGACTGCGGTGGAATGTAGACAAAAAGCAGTGAGTGGCGAGGCAAGCGACACCTAGACGTGATCCGGTAGGTGTGCCTTAGGTGGACCTCAAGGGGTGCGATCTCTGATAACCTATTTACAATGATATGCGGTCCATCAGTGGATATCAAACGTAACAACCAATATCTGATATATCTTTTAACATTACTTATTTTGGAATTAGATTCCATTGGGTGATTTCCTCTATTATTTCTACACATATAGATTATAAGCAAAGCTTTGGTTAAGGGAGATTAAGCTCGATATTGTCACGGAGAAAGACGGGAAAATATTTTTTAAATTAAAATAAACTTAAAAGGAGCGATAATACGCCGAAGGATAAATCCATATAATGGACATAAGTACAGTTGATTTATAGGTACTAACGACAATTGTGACCCATCTATTAGGAAAATGTAAATCGATAGACATAAGAACATCACTGGCAAATTGTTGATCGATTTTACATGCTTCGCGTGCAATTACGTCATTACATTGTTAGTACTGTATTATAAAGTAGTCTTTATTTATGTTACATATAATTTTGAACATTCTTTTAACCAGTTTAACTTTTAACCAGGGAATTTGCGTCATAAGAAAGTAGTACTTATAAAGGGAAAATACGCGGAAAGAAAGATAGTAAGTTATTGTGTATAACCTTATACATAACCTTTTACGTTACAAATGAAGTGAATAATAATTTCTAGGTGATTGTGAAGAGGTAGACCACCGGCCCAGTTGACATTGTAAGCATAAATGGAGCATGATCGCTCAGGAGGATTTAATGGGCGATAGCTGTTTGCATTACCTTACTATATTCGGAGTTATTACGTAGGTGCCGTGCTTGCTCCGTCAATTTTATTAAGTTTAAGTGCTCACTGTGACAATGACATTTCTTAATCGGAAATCTTACATATCTTTATTCTTGATCTCAAAGAATGCATTACTAGTTATAATGGATGTAAATTAAATGACATGTTCCTGATAAACTACTATTGCTGTTTTTTTATTTGTTACAGATATTGTTAAAAGGCTCATGTGGTAGTGATTTTCATGAGCATTATTTTTAGAAATTACAATGTACGAAGTCTACAACAATACTACAGTTAAACTACGGATAGTAAAATTGTGAAGCCATAAGAATTTTAGGAATACCTCAAAAATAGAAACAAAAAACTGCTATTGTAACCGATAGAGACCACATACTACGATATGTGTACGATAAATATGAAAATAAAAGGAAAAAACCTTGTATTACCTTGTATACGAGTATAAGTAAATGCGACTTTTCTAAAGAAGCAACGTCTAAGTCATACTACGATCTAAGGTTTTTAGTTAATGAAACAAAAGTGAATGTCGAAAAAGGGTATTAGTGACTTATATTTTTCGTACTTTTTAAATATCATTAAAAACTACTTAAAATGTGAATATACAGTCAACTAAATGCAAAAAAACATCCATTAAAAGGTAAAAAGTGGATAAGTGATCAAGTTGCTAAGAAAAAACTGAGATTGAAATTTTGGAGTCTAGCTAATATAAAAAGGATATTTTAAAGTAAATTGAAAGTCAAAGTTTACATACTTGCTGTAACTATATATTGTATAAATTGTATCTACCGTTTTAGTACTTTTACGGCATTAAAATTGCTTTTCCGATACTTTGACGTATATGGAGAGAAGCGTTTATACTAGTTAGTCGTGCTCTAGAAAAATGACAAATAAAGCGTAATGTGAGATATAAGCCAATTAGGAAAAAAGGCAATAAACTGATTTCCATTATTTATAAGTGCCTATTACATGGTGGGTTTTTGTGCGAATGCATAGCAAAAGCTATTTACGATAAATGGACATATTATATATATACATATATATAAAGTGAACCTTTGCTAACACACATTTTATATGTTTTACGTTAACGGTATGTTTAAGAATAAATGGACAAAATATTTCAAGAAGACAAAAAATATTGCTTACAAATAAGTGTTCAACATAGTTTCGTAGAGATGCTACGTACTACGTGTCACACGTAGCTGAAGATTCTATTTTTGCATAGAACTGTGATCGTTACTTCTTATTCCTTCGAAATTACTATTTGAATATGTTATTCTTGCGCCTATTTTTATGCGCACATTTTACTTAACCACGTTAACTTTATTGAAAATCATCTAACGATTAAAGTTAAGTAACAGATAACAAATAACTAAACGCATTCTATTTTACCACATTGGGAAACATTAATGCGTTTTAGGTATTTTTACATTTCTTGGCATTTGTAGGATCTAATAAAAGGGTGTTAGAGTTGATAAAATGCTTGATGGAATTCGTTGATAATGTTCTTACACAATTAAGTTGTGAAGCGTGACAAGATGTGATATAAAGATAAAACATATTATGACATCAAAGTGCCGTAAACGAGATGGTAGTCGGATTTAATCTGGCGCTTAGCAGGACGTAATGTCATGTTTTATTTATGTTTTTTTTTGTCTTTAAATTATTTTGATAGTCAGAAGGTAGTATTGTATTGTGTCAACATAGATTTTTCAAATATAAAGAGAGAAAAATGTATGTTTTTCTTTGATGTTTTGCAGGCATTTTTAAGGTATTTTTATTAAGTAATAGAAGTTTTGGAATTCTACTGAAACTACTATAATAACGTAATAGGCATTGACATTTAATTACTTTATATTAAGAAACGAGATATAAATAATGAACATTAATGGTGCAAATGAAGCCAGTTTTATTATTACAATTTTTATCTCGTTGTCGGTCAACTTTCAGTGACATTGACACGCGTATGAAATCGAAGCAGTTCTATTTTACTCTGATTCACTGCGATTTATGCCTTGTCACAAAATATAACGAGCAACTAAATTGAACCATGATTACAATGAGAAATTTATACAAATGTATATCGTTTTTCTTCTTGTTTTATCGAATAGATGAGCATTATTGAAATGTTTAAAATAGAAAGTAGGTATGTCCATTGTTTTGGGTTGTATAAAAAATATATTTTTTAGTAATTTGGTCATAGTAAGGTATTATAAGCGATCTGATTTTTAATTTAAGCAACTATATGTGACTGATATTCAATACTTATGTCACGATAACGTGTTAAACACGACAGGACGCCATAATTAATTACTGTACGCGTAAAGAACTCCACATTATCAGTAAAATTGGAGTTTATAGCAGCGTAATTAAAGCTAAGCAAATAAGTACGGTTGCAACATAACATAATGGTAATTTCGTGAATTTCGCACATGAGGAAATAAGTTTAGTAGAGCGAGTAGTTGGAACGATCGCAATGACAATGACCCGGTGTAGACGCGTGCTACTGCAACTGTTAACTTATTTTTTCTTGACACGGCACCGCCTTCGTGCCGTACCACTTACAATTATATTAATCGGTATAAAACGTTTACGAATTTGTAATTCAAAAATATACTGCAATCTACACAAAGGAAAAAAAATACAATAAGTATTTTTTCGGACGATAAATCTACGGATTTGAAATTCTGCCTAAAGACGCGGTAAACATTAGCTCATACGTTTTAGAAAAGATAGAATTGATTATAGGATATGACCGTATATGACATAAATTATATGACTTATATTCCTCGTGTGGTTATGCGCGATTGTGAAAGAAACAGTTAGTGCATTTGTCAGAAATTAGGCTAGATACTTGTTACAAACGTTACAAGCGGAGGTCAGGTATCCTGCCGCGAGCCGGCGTTGGGCAAGGCCCTATTTGAAAACAAAGTGCAGCACAACTGGTTTTGTATATCAGATTAACAACTATAAATTAACTTATTGTAACCTGAAACCAATGCTGCCGCACTGTTCATTAATCGAAACTGTAACATTTTACTAGCCGATCTACGACACTTAATTACATTGTTTGATTGTCAGAACAAACAATAACTCCTTTATATTCACCAAATTCACTAGTAACTTATAGAAGTAGGAAAAGCGTTTGATAGAAGATTACTCACCAAGAATTTCATTTTTGTGATTAGTGATAAAGCACAGAAGGGAAGAAAAGAAGAATTTATAAAAAAAATAATATGAAATTTAACGATTAATAGCGCTACTGGAAGACTAGTATCTTCCAGGACTCGCTATGTCGAAGTGCAACTTGCGTCTGTTTGAAATGAGGGCGGGAGCGCGTTTATATACTTCGGCGCGTGCGCAGAGGGGGTGCGCGCAGGCCGTAGTTCTCGCACGTGAAAGTATTGGGACATGCCATTGATAATAGGCGAATATCATAGGTAGATATTTCAATGGCACTGATTTTGGGCTCAATTTATTGTATAATCATAGTGATAGTATTTGTACACGTTTTGTATAACATCATAGTTACCTAGCGACCTAAGTTGTAAGGTCGTAAGGCTTGTAAGTATTCAGATAAATTGCGACGTCCAATTTCATGTGTATTTCAAATCATAAATATGTTTTCATTTTATTTTCCGCGTGTTGAACGATATCATTTCAATTTAAAGTTTTGCAATGGGTTTGTGTTTAGGTAAACCTGTTGCATTAATAATGACGAAAGTATAAAAATATTGTGAAAGTACAAAAAATGTTCGTGTATTGCCCTTAATTTACTGTTCTTGGCAATAATTTTTATGTGAAACTTTCATGTGTATTAGGTGTGTATACATTCTTGTGAATTAATTATACAGATAGTATCTAAAAGATTAACAAGCATTGATGTATGAAGACCTAATATTTCTAGTTTGAAAACCGATTAGCTACACTTTGTAACAAAATTTGTTGCCAAGCTATAATTTACTGCGATGCTAATTAGGCTTTGTTTAAAGTATTTTAGGTGTTTAGATTTATTTTTACATATGGGTTTTTATTTATGTGAAAATTAAGATGAAAATAGCCAAAAAAAGGTCTTCTGCTTTTTTACCAATTTGTCTAACATATCTTTATAATATTTTTTATATATGAGTTTTTTATATATGTTCCTTCTATATATATATTTTAAAATAAGACATAATAAATTCTTGCGGTGTTGCCATAATATAGTAACATTGATCCTTTAATTGCGTCTTTGAATTCGATATGTAGTAGCGACATTAAAGTCGAATTTAACAGCAAGTAGGTACAATAAAGTTATCTACAGATAATAATAGGTTTAATCAATTGGTACAAGTGAATGAACGTGTTTATGAATTGCTTAAATCTGATAGTGTCATTCAAATCCAAGGCGCTAAAAGCGACCTCCATGTAGCAGACGGGCTAAGGGGCTTATGGTGAGTTTTGCTATTATGTGAGATATCAGCTAATTTAAATTTGATTTTTTCATAAATTTTATAATATAAGTTGTGAGCAAGCATACGGTCCATCTGATGGTAAGTGGCTATTGCCGCCCAAAAACAAATGTAACCATCTCCAGGTAGTATTAGAATTCGATCTGAAGTCGACCACAGATGCATTGCTTCTCCTGAGAAATAAGTTAAAACTGTCTTCGTCATGACACCCCTTTGACCAGTGTGCAGCAGCGTTTAACACTGATGTCATTAGAAATGGGTGGCGGTGGTGCCATGCGAGTCAAACCATTAAGGTTTTTTTCACCTTTATACTTTTTGCAGTGCTCTTTAATAGTAAGTAGATATTATGGAAAATGTTAAGTCACCAATTTTAATTTTAATTTTCGAGTTTACCATCATATATAATTTTGTTGATTATCTTATTTTTATATGAAAAAATATAGTAAATATATAGGTCTAAAATTTGATTTCACGAATAAGTTAAGTTTGATTTAGAAACACGCCTTATACATTTGTAAAATGTGTTTCTAAATATTTTTTTCATATACACCAGATAATAAATTCTAGGCAATAAATTAATTATTCAACACATACGAGACCATTAATTGATTAGTGCACTTGTGTAGTTTTTCTGTGTTGTAGTACGAGTATTTTAATTGATGTTGTAAATTAGATTTCAGTGGGTGCCGTGTGTCGAGATCTTGTTGAACATATGAATTTAATTATCCTTTTGAAGGTACAAGGTCTGACTGTGAAAAATTTGTGTTTTTTTTAATCGTTATGATATTACACATCTATTTCTGTTTTTTATTTTTCTTTTTTATTATGATATTGAAGTAGCAAACGAGCATGCAGTCCACTTGAATGTAAGTAGCTCCTGCCACCCATGGTCATGTGTAATCAACCCCAGTTAAGATCAGAGTCTTACCTGAGTTTGGATACAGATGCTTTGCTCCTCGTTACGGCTAAGTTAGATTGCCTCGGATAAGTATGTCTTCCTTAGCAGTGTTTAATACTGCTGTCATTAAGCAGAAATTGGTGCGGCGGTGGTGCTTCCGGAATCGAACTATAACGTCTTCTACCATCTTCAAATCTGTTTCATAACAACAGTGTTTAGTGCTGCTATGTTCTGGTTTCTAGGATTTAAAAAGGGATTAATACTTACACGAGTTGTTCCAACATAGCCCTCAAGGGTAGCAACGCATATATATATATATATATATATGTATATACGTTTATACTTATGAGGGCCTGCGGTAAGACTGTAATTATATCTGAGGATTGATTGATTATAGATGACTATGGGCGTCAGTGGCAACGTGGTAAAATGTCGGAAGTATGATAATGTAATTATGGTAATTTTAGCCACCAAACGTAAGTGAAGGATGTGAGTGATATTGACGCCGCCACGTCTATTATGAGTCTACGTGATTGACAGAGTGCCGACAGAATATAAGGACTGATTCAAACGGACCTCTTAAGGTCCGTTTGAATTAAATTTTTAAGTTTAAATTTAATCATGCTTAAAACATTGGAGACTCAAGATTATGTAATGTAACTGTAATTGTCCTTAAATTGAACGGACGTTTTACTTGAAGATAATTATAATAACCTTGTGCACTTAAAGCGCCATTTCAACTCATTTCAATTTGTCCTCAGGAGGTGCGGACATCGGGTAGGACTCCAATCCTACCTAGGGTTGATCTCAGATGTACATTACGACAGTGGTCACTTTCTATCAGTTTAACTGCACTGTCGTTTACCACTTTGATATCATAAATAAAGCTCTTTTAAAGATATTCGTGATGAACGTTTTAAATATATTTTATTTCCTGAAATATTTGTATTTGTATATATACATGGACTTTTCTGATGGACTGTGTCTCAAATATGCGCCGACAGGCATAATAGAGCAATGTTAACAGCTTAAATTTAAAAAATGTGGCGATTTTTAACTACTCCATAAGTTTTATATCTTTTTAAGTGAACTTACTAAAGAGCTCTAAGCTTGAAAATGGTGCTAGACGTATTTGTAGTACACTCCTTGCTATCTGGTTAGATATTTCAGTTGAATTGTAGATCATGTCAGATACGGATAAGTATCGCAAAGAATAATTGTACGCATTTCGCTTTACGACTATCATAACTCTAAACCATTAAGGTGTATGGTTGTCTCCCACGCGAATCAATCAATCACCTGGTTCCTAGACTAACTCTACCTCACCCAAAGCATATACAAGTTTAAAATCTCATAACAGATCAAACTCACCTGCTAAGTTCATTACGCACGTAAACTATTTAAATCGATATCTATATCGACAAATTTATCGCGCGTTCAATAGCGAATAATCGATAACCATGTGCCAATATTGTCGACGTTGCGATTAATGATGCTTAAAATAGATATTTATTATGTTTTTGGCACACTAACGCACTGACAGCGTGTATAATATTACGAATATTTCCCGGTTATATTACAAAACCTTATTGTTGAATTCTCTTATAGTATTATTATATAATATTACATAATATTACTATTTTAATTCAAGGGTTTGACTCTCTGTAAATAAATAAGAATTATATTAATGTAATGTACTTAATTAAAACCGTAGAGAAAGTAGGTATATGATTTTATTTATACTTAGTCTTGATAATTAGGTAATTTAGTCATAGACATGAATAGACTTAATCTCAACCGTACCAAGTAAATAGTGATTTTGAAGGTGGTAGAATACTTTGTGTTTCGACTGCGGAATCACCACCGCCACACCTATGTCTTCCTAATAGCAGCAGTGTTAGGCGCTGCTATGTTTTGGTCTGAAGAGTGTGGTACGGGAGACATACTTATCTGAGGCGTTCCAACTAAGTAGCAACGCATATGTGGTTTACATCAAGTAAGACCGATCTTATCTGGGGTTGATTATAGATGTCCATGGATGGCAGTGGCCACTTGCCATCCATGTGGACTGCATACTCGGTTGCTACTTCAACTATAAATCTTACTATATACTAGTTAATATACAAGTTTCTGGTTAGAAATAAAAAAATATGCCTTATGTTATTTTGGATATGGTAGTGTAAATAATGCTTGAAATTTGTATTACTGTTTGTTACAATTCAAGCGTGCGAAGTCGAATGCAAAAGCTTGTTTAATTACACCTAAATACAGACAGTTGTAAGTAAGGTACCTACTATTGGTACAGTAAATTAATAGTGTGTACATAGCGTACACCTGTAGGAACTTGTAATGTTGATAAATTATCCTAGATTGTTCATTTTACTGTATACCATTAATTTTATTGAAAAAAACTTTGTAAAAGTGTATACATTTTCTGTCCGTGTAAGGTAGGAACTGAGTAAAGTACATAAATCAATTATTCGGTCAATAAGATTCCTCATTATCACGTCTCTCCCGCTGCGGCTGTGACAGTGGACACGGTTTCGCTGCTTGATATTTATTTCCTTTATTAAACACTGATTCAGCTCGCGTTGATTTATGTTTAAATATCTACGGATATGTATAAGGAGCTTCCGCCGCCGCTACGAGAGTGTTCATGCAAGTTCACGTACAGGGTTTGCTTATTTTGATATTCAAAGATGCAAAAGCAATAAACATTTATATACTTCACAACTAGGCATGAAATTATGATCGGTAAATAGCCTGCGATTAAAGTAAACGGTCATAATGTTAAGTTTCCATTTTTATTAAAACGTACAAAACCATATATTGGCGACTGCAATACAGCACCAGATGGTTTATCAAAGTTTTCTTTAAATGAAGTTGTTAAAAACATGACATTTATATTGTTAGCGGTTTCCTTTAATTATTTTCGTCACGCTATTCATTTATCGAAACCAGTTCCTAAAAGGCGACGCAATTTTTCTTATTGCGAAAAGTATTTCGGTAAGCATGGTCGAAAATTGAAAGAAACTTTGTAAACTATCTGACAGGATATAGTATCGCAATTTATGGTAGAGGTTAAGTACATAGCTTACTTTAATGTTAATTAATTGAGTAGCCACTACGTCAATACTACGTCGTTTAATACAACCTCCATCGACCGCTTCGAGGACCATGACACTTCACACATCTTTCATTGCTTAAAAACTGTTATTTAAATTAATGTCCTACAATTCACGTACCTCTGTGATTTATTACATTTTCCATATATACCTTTCACGTACTATAAATAAAAGTTAAATGTTTTTCTCGTAAATAAAGAGGCTGTAGTTATGTATAACTTTATATCGTAAAAATGACTAAAGGAAACGTAGCACAGATTTTATTTGTCGTTAATTAAAGGTTTTGTAGGGAATATCAGTAAATGACGACCCCCGTAGCGGAATGGTCACACATACCGGTTTGACACGCGTTGGGTTCCGGATTCGATCCCCGGCCAGACAGACATCTGAATGATGAATTTAGATTTTGGTCTGGGTGTTTGTGTATTCGTCTTTGTGTGTCCATTGTACCCACGACACAAGAGAATATCCTAGTGTGAAGCTTTGATTGTAGAAAGCGTTTTTTTAATAATATTACTTGTTTAAATAATATAAAGGAGGTAGTAGGTTATCTCGTTATTCTAGGCTGACTTACGAAACCGCCGCTCTCCATTTATTAACAAAGAGATCTAGTGAACAACGCTTTTGTTTTTGGCAAATTTATCAATCAAGTCATCGCAAGATTTTTGGTTGTTACCTATTTTAAAACTGAACTAAACCAAATAATTAAATATCAATAATAAAGGTCTTTACTGTCCTAAGCGTCCTGCTGAGCCTAATCGCTAATCAATTATTTGAAATTCGAAATGATGAATTGTAAACGTTCAAAAGTAAATACACTGATTATTTTGTAATGAATTTTGATTTCTGATTCAATTTGATTTTGAATGATACATAAGTAATTGATTTAAAAATTATTTTAATTACTCATGTTTTGAAATAAATAATGAAAAACACAAGCCTCACAGGGACTAGACATAATTAGATAAGACAACAAATTGAAACGCATTTATACATTTTAGAAGTCGTAAGTTTCGCTACCTTACTATTGATTTTCTTTCCGAAGTTTACGCAATTAGGTCAGATTTTTCAAAGTTCTGTGCTGACTGTGAATATCTTAAATAATTTAAACGTCAAGTCAATTAAACCTTCAAAATCATCTATGTCTCTTTGACGTGTTTTATGTATCCGTCCTATTTTACTTGGGGTTGACATAGGACTATGTCAACTCCAAATAAAATAAATCTATCGCAAATGACCATTCACATACATCTTGGAATCCTGTGAAATATAACATACGAAAGTTATTATTGTATTATACCGTTAACTCCTAGCTACAAAACATCGCTAAACACGCTGAATTATCTGTACAATTCGGGCGTCGAATTTCGGAGGAGCGCGTCAGGACACTTACGCAACGCGGCGCCTGATTCCACACTTATCGTGACCGCATAGGTACTCAATCCGAAATACAAGCCAATTCTTACAATTACCTATCAAGACATGCACTGGAACGGATCGCAAATTTTATCGACCCTACATTATAGTTATGAAGGATGACCGGTAATCTCCTGTCTCATAAAGACGACAAGCCATTTTTATGAAAGGCTTAACATGAGTCTATATTACGGACGCCTTATTTAAATGAGGTTTCAACTTGTTTAATACAACATGCATAATAACATAATAAGCTAACAGCTCAGTGCTGTAGGCTTATTAGAATGTTATCTTAAGCGATAATTGCGCTAGTAAGAATAATAAGGACATAAAAGTCACATTTTAAAGAAATATTCAACGATTAAGCTGTACTTTTAGTACTTAGTCATTGATAAGGATTAAAGTAAACAGACATATTATGGTGTGATAAGAAAAATTATAAATTGTGCTATGTTGTTGTTAAGAATAATAATGGTAAGTTAATTATTACTTTGTAATTGTAATTAAAGTGGAAAGGACTTTCATCCACGTATGAAATTTCCGTATACACCTGTGGACAGTTTTAATAATAAACTCTATTTTAATACACTTTAACATTTAATTACTTAGAATAACTTATAAGTGATAATTTAAGTAAGATAGACACTTAAATAAGGTGATAAATATTACACAGACGGTATACTTTCAGCACGCATTATTTATATCTCCTAAACGTTTACCATAATAAGGCTACACCGTTACATTTTCCACTGCCTACAATTAATAATAACGAGTAACGACTTATTGTAATTAGAACTATTCATAAAGGTAACGGATTGTTAGAGAAATAGCATTTCGCTACCACTTCTTTCAACTATTCTACTACTCGAGTCTAGTTTTCAAACAAGATTTTGAATTGCTGATATGTATCTAAATAGATTATTTATTGACCAACTTGTACAAAATGATACTAAGAACCTTGGAATATTTGAAAAAATAGAAAAGTATTAAATAGAGCGGCCATAGTAAGGACAATTGCTTAATTAGGGCTGATTTGATGTATTCTTTTATTTATAATTTTATTAAGAATTAAGCTTATATATTAAGAGCATTTTAATAATTTTCGTAAAGGTTTTGTCGTTCTTTTATAAGTTTGAAATAGCAATCGAGCATGCAGTTCACTCGGTGGTAAAGAGGTGCCGTCCATGAACATCTGTAACCGACTTAATAAAGAACAATCATCCAAGAAGTCAGCCAGCATCCATAACTTTAAGCGAAAAATAAAAAAAACGCTTCACGCTAAAATAGATGTGGCGGTGGTAAATAAGTCAAACAATCTTAATTTTGGAGTGGCTGATAATTGAAAAAATGGTAGAATTAGTTATGGCTCGACTGCGTCAGCATTACCGGAGAATAACTCTCTTATTCGTTAATCATAACGCATTGTGATAGAGCGTGTGTAATGTTTTCATCCAATTTTAGGTTAGTTTTAGACTGGCTCAGCGCTTATAAGCTTGTTTATTGATTCTTTTGTAATATAAAGAATTCTTATTTCATTTTTATTTATACCAAAAATGAGTGCAAAACGAGTATTTTTTATTTATGGTTTAATTTTAGGTAGCTGTTGTTTCTATATTCTAACAGTAGAACACGACTGATCTAATATTAAACTGTTGCCCGGTTCCGGAATTAAATTATACGACTTAAAAATTTTCAAAATAAATGGAATGATCACGATTTGTACGTTCAAAATTCTTTGAAAGCAATGCCAACATTTATTTCGAAATAGCACGCTTACCTTATTCCGTTACTGCACCTACAACAATAAAAAATAAATAAGTACCTGCAAAAACGTAGAGTTAGAACATACAATTTGGTTACAAATAAGTACATCAAATTCATATTAGGGATAGCGATTCTTCCTGGATAAGAAAGGTTTTAAAACCAATCAAAATCGAAGTCTAAGGGAATCGATTCTCGGATAGAATCCAGGACTAGAAGATCGTATTTTTTTTCGATCTTCGATTTATTTATAGTGGATTTTATCGCTGCTGCCAATATATTGGCGCAAATTTTTTGCGCCAATATATTGGCAGCAAATCGTCTTCCTTGCAGTTCAAAGAGCGACGGAGAAACGTGGTAAGTTTTTGTATATTATATTTACAACATAACATAATGAGTTAAAATTTGTTTTGTCGATTAATCGATGTCCGATCACCTATAACTCATTCCCACAATAAGTTCACATTCTTTAGCGTAATATTTATTAGATGGAACAAGGTCCTCTTGTTGAATACATTATAGTATGCAATTACTGACCTATGCAGGTCTTTTAATATGCTTTTCATCATCAAAACAGGAGGTAGAACCAGTTTAGTTCGACCGGGGAGGTACCACCGCCGCACCTATTTCTAGCGGTAAGCAGTTCTTGTGTTTGTGAGTGGAAGGGTGTGATTGTCGGCTCACATCTGTATCAACGCATCTGTGATCGACTTCAGATAAAATGCCTATTTTATATGAAGTTGCTTACAGATACTCATGGGCGGCAGACACCACTTACCATTAAGTGGACTGCATGCCCGTTTACTACTTCAGCCTGATAAAAAAAAACCCTTTACTGTCCTATTGATGGCTACGGCTCTCCTCTACGAATGAGAAACTGCTTTAACACTACTTAATCAACATGTCTTTTGCTTATCTATTTTTATCTTACTTCGTTTAGAAGATTGTAAAGTGCTTTGACATTATACGAATGCAATGAAGCCGTTTATCTTACGGATTAAAATACAAAGATTTGTATTCAAACCAGTGGCATTGCATTTTAACATATGTTCCAAATTATTAAGCGTGTGCGCTGATTTCATGTAGAATGTAGATATTACTATCTACATTCTACATGAAGGTTCAGGTTTTAGAAGAGTCATTTATTTGTACCGGTGTATTGAAATAAATTTACGACGTCCTTTTGATGAAGGTTACTATAGATCTTAATGAAGTACTTAATCTGATAATATTACAAATGTATCTGATATACTTGACACTGGATAACAATTTCATACTTAGTTAGTTTTACAGAAAGTGTAAAACTTTCTTGTATATAAAATAGATTGTGTAAGCTAGTTTTTTAGTTCAATTATTTTGCATTTCAGGGTATATTTGTTGTTTTTAATCCATGGATACTCTAAAAGGACACTGGATTTGTTGTTAATCATGCCGTCCTTGCCGTGTCTTTTTGGAAGAATTTAACCGGTAAATATTAAAATTCGTATTTATCGATCTGCAGATAAGTCTGATATACAGCTAACAGAACAAGTCGTTTGCGTTTATTTATGTCTCCTTTAATACAACTTACGTCAACTCGAATGTGAGGACTTACGCGTATTGCGGTTTTGATGTATGGACGTGCATTGTTGATATATATCCCTGACCTTTACTAAATTCTTGACTTGTTACATATTCTTTGAGGAATTAGAAAAAAGGTGTCGGAATGCATGTTTCCTTATTCCTTCCTTCTTGCCTTGCCAAGTCGGTTCCGGATTCAGTTGTTGCTCAAATGTCAATTAAGTCGTTCAATAATAAATTATAGATGATAGCCATAATAAAGCTATATAATCGTATTTATTTCATATTCACATGGGCTTACGTATAATTTCATTATTTGAATTTATGTTTAACCGCGATTTCAATAAAAGCTGATGTTGAGGTCTAAGAAGAGACTGACTAGAAAAAAGTCTATCCGTATTTTCTTTTAAGGGATTCAATAAAATCTTTACAGCAATAATATTAGAACTACTATAAAATAAAAACAACCTAAGAAGAGACTGATGTACATTTGACATTTCAATCCCTTGATGTATGGTCTGATTTCATAGATTTTTTGTAGCAAAATATACTTGCTTGTTTAAACAGGTACTTTCGTCACGTATTTGGTTGCTAAAAGGCAAACTAGTTTATACAGGTACTCTATATAGGTTAAGCAAATAAAGAATAATAAAAAACCTAGCAAGTCATTCACTCTCTAAGACTTGTTTAATGGAATCTTAAAATTGCCGATAATTAAATTTCATTTAATTAAAATTTATCGAATTAAATTTAAGACGGTATTTTAATGTGTCTATAGAAATTATAAACTATAAAATCATTGAATTGTTTTTTAAGAAGATGGCTCAGAATGAATACAGCAAGTCTTTTAGTGTGATTTGAGCGATAACATATTGGGATGCTATTTGTATCTAGTAATGCAAATTAACGCTCGTGGGCTGCGTTTACAAAAAACATGGGAGTGTATTACTTACTTGTCCAAATCAACAATCGCTTTAAAACGGAAGCAAATATCACGCATGCGAGAAATGTACGCGAGGTCGGATTCGAACTTCAACTTTGCCTTTCAATCTAAATGACTTGAACAAGGCGTCTCATAATGCCTACTTGCTGACTTATTTCGTCAACCGTAAACCATGTTTTAAAAGTATGCAACTCGAAAGGTATTTGCGGCCTTAAGGCTGCTCACACAAATAGCAAAAAACTGTTGGCTACTCGAAATGCGCGAGCTTTTATTCTAGGTGCATAGCATAAAAAAAATCAGTACAGAATCAAAGCATAATAAAAAACCGTACTGGAATAAAAGTATGTAATTTTTAAAAACCATAAATTATTATCAAAAACTTAACGCTTATGCAGCATTAGCATAGCATATAGCATTATCTATATGTATATAGTGTGAGATATATCCAGTTGCTTTAAGACACGTTGGACCAAACATTATGCTCGTTTGAAAATTAAACTGTAAAGTCTGTATTGCTAATATATTTACATCAACAAAAATAATTTAATAAGTTTAGTAAAAGAAATTATTGCACGATAATTGAAACACACCCGATGCCATTATATAAGGCCTCTGTTGATTTGGGGGATATTTGAAGAGATGCGTTTTATAAATAGTTAAATATAACAATAGCATTCATAGCATGTATATCCGTACAATATTCATAATTTAATTGAAGAGACCGGTTTAAGTAACGTACAATTTTTGAGATTTTAATATTGTCGGGCGGAGAAGTTTGTTCGATTGCGTCAGTTCAGTTTCCATTTGTTGTTTATACTGGTATAATCTATGCCTCGACCAGAGGATACCAAGTATTTTATTATGGGCTGCTTTGATACGTAGCATATTTAATACGTATTTAATACGTATTTGATACGTTTATTTAACGTGTAGTTTACCATTAATTACTGAAAATACGTTATTACGTTATCTACCTATATAGCAATATTTTTATTTAGGTATATTATCTCGTGAATGTAAGATTAATACATTGCTTTTTTAAAGTATTTTTGTAGTTTCAACTAGGTGAGAAAGAATAATAGTAGTATGCAAAGGTACAGTGCACCTTTTTGAAAAATATTGTTATTGTTTTGAATATATGGAAATTGGTTGAATTTGACGGTTGCAGGCCCTAGATTGAGGATATACTGAACCAAGCCTTATATTTATCTAAGCAGAGAAACTTCATCTCGTATTGCTCCTTGTCGAACAAACGTGTTCAACACCGAAGCTTAATAAACATGCTCGACAATCCTGGTTCAAACGTAGAAATGTTCAATACAAATGTAAAGTTTAACTTACTTATCAAATTGGATCTCTGGTTCCAATTCTCAGTAAAATCTAGTCTAAGTCAGGTAACAATAACTGTATAAGTTGAAGTATAAATAAATAGATTTATCTATGTTGTTATTGCTTTATGTACATGTGCTTGTAAATATGTATAACAAACGAGCATGCAGCCCACCTGATGGTAAGTGGCTACTGCCGCCCATGGACATCTGTAATTAATCCTAGGTAAGATAAAAGTCTCACCCAAGGTTAGCCCCAGATGCGTTGCTACCTCTGAGGACTAAGATGGAATGCCTCGGAAAAGTATGTCTCCCTTACCATACCCTTCAGACCAGAACACAGCAGCGCATAGCACTGCTCTTATGAGGCAGAAATAGGTGTGGCGGTGGTGCTTCCGGAATCGAACCACAAAGAGTTCTTTTACCTTCAATATTGTTATTAGGGTGAAGGATCAGTGCCCTTAGTACGAGTTTATTACGTTTCCTCAAAACGATCAAAGTTTCTGTTTTCGCCTATTTCGACCATCAAATATTAACGGGCGTTAACGGTGTTCGTTTTGATATAACATAATAAACTCTGACTACTGGCACATTCGAAAAGAAAAAAGCTTCCGTTCTCCCAAAACGAGCAATTAAATGCTCAAAGGGGGGCCTCAACCACTGCTTTTTTGTACCCAATACCCAATATATTTTTTCAATATTTTTTTTGTTTTTTCTATTTTCCTACTTCCTTACTTAACTTTTTATTTTATCAGCATGCAGTCTAACTGTAAGCAACTTCATATAGAAAAGGGGTTCTGTCTTTAGTCTAAAGTCGATCACAGATGTGTTGCTACTCCCTTGGACTAAGATGGCGTCACATGTAAGTAAACCGGAAATCACACCCTTCCAGGGAAATGCAAGTCTTACTTCTCGCTAGAAATAGGTGTTGAGGTGGTACTTCCCCAGTCGAATTACACTGATTCTACTACCTAGCAGGATTCACTTTTACCTTATTAAACCGTAGCTAATGAACCGAAGCCGAAGATGGATATCGATACATAATAAAAGGATTGATCAATCAAACTTAGGATCTTACTATTTATTTTAAACTTGCTTTTATTTAAATCAATGAAACTTATGTTTATTTATTTCTTTTAGTTTTTGTGTTTAAAAGAAAACAAAGCTTGTTATTCAAATTTACTTCAACATCAACGTTTTTGTATATAGTAGATAATTCATATATAAATGACTCTATACTATTCATTGTAATACCCATATACTTATTATACAGCTCATGTCAATTAATGATTACAGTTATTAAATAAAAAAAACATTGATGTATTATTAAATCATAGAAAGACACGCAATGAAAATACCGTAAGAAGTCCTCCACATATAGATGGTGTCTATACTAGTAGTTCGAGTAGTTCGCTAGTGCTATTAGATTAGCGAACTACTCGAGCTACTAGTATAGACACTTGCGAATTACTCGTATTTCAATAATTATCAATGGCGACATTTCTTTTCAGCAAGATACTTATTTTGTCATGTTACTTCTTATTCCTGATGGCATTGGGAATGCTCAATAATCATCAACAATATATTTTAATCGATAATAACCTTTTTTTTATAAATATTGAAGTAGCAAACGAGCATGCAGTCCACCTAATGGTAAGTGTCCACTCCCGCCCATCGACATATGTAATCAACTTCACATAAAAGGTCTGAAGTTAATCACAGATGTATAACTAGTCCTGAGGACGAAGATCGCCTCGTATTTAAGTTAAGCCGCATCCACACCGAAACACATGAACTGCTTCACATTAAAAATAAGTTTGACTGAGGTAGCTCCCCGCTAGATCCTTACTGGTTTCAGTACCTTGCAAACATAGAGTAATATTTTTATATTTGGAATAAAATAAAATTGAATATTGAACACTCTTTTGAAATATGTCATTTGATTTACCAAGCAACCTGTATATTTCATTTACAGACATTATCGGCATGAATGTGTCACGTCAATTGTGACTTGAAACTTTACAGTCCTCGTGAAGTACGTAACGGTTACATCATTGTTGCAGAGTGAAAGGCTGAACAATCTTAAACAAGTAACTGACAGGATGCAGTTAGAAAATCAGGCTTAATATCCTTGGAGAAAATGTTATTCTTTGTTCCATATTCTTGAGAAATGGAATGTAATATGTCAACCGCTGGCTCTGATCTGCTCTGTTCACGAACTCTTTGTTTGGTTTTGATTACAGACACTAATGTTATACGGTGGTTATTTTTTAATACATTATTATTCTAATACTTTAGCTTTACTCGCGGCTCTGCTCGCTTCGGTCATGTAAAGTATTTTATGTACTAATCCAGGTCATAAACTATGTGTGTTCAAAATTCAGCCATAACGGATCAGTGGATTTTACGTGAAAGAGTAACAAACATATAAAATTTCGCCTCTATATTATTACTATGACGATATAAATCATCACATCAGCAAAGTCTCCACTAATATGTACTACATATTTTTTAAAGTTGTAACTCTAAATCCACTATTTGTTCATTATTAATTTTAAGTCTTTAGTTATCTACTTAAAATTAAAGCGTTAAAACTACGAAGCTACTAAAATTAAGCGTAACGGCTTATCAAGAAAAAAAAATAAAGTAAAATTGTATGGCGATACGAGTTTGCTACGCACCGGTGTCTATGCACGTTTGCATCCTAAAAATTAGATAAAATATGAATTTCCTTTAACTGCAAATTTAGCAATTAATAGCTCATACATGCGAGCCAAATCGTGGGCATAGCTAACAAACAGTAAACAAGGCGAATAGTTTCAATTATAATTTCATTCCAATGACGCCCAAAAGCGACATGGTAGTAACAATTGAATCGATTATATAAAATTGTTTTCAACTTCAACGGTCATTAAGCTACATTACATTTTTTTCGCTTTTTATTTTAATCGACTTTTACTTTTAGGTTCCGGCTTAAAATAATCAATAACCCGTTTAATCGTATGGTTCCGGTTTGAAACGAATGAAATAGCCAGTATGAACTTACTCGGTATATGATAAAAATTATGTGTTTCAAGCACATAGGTATTTGTAGTTACAAACGCGACGCCGCCGCCTGCGTTATCTTCCTAGTTTGTTACGTTACATTTTTCAAATATATTTACGTTTAGTTTTTAGAAGTACTCGTGTGTTATACAGGGCCTTAGTAACAGGCGTAAGGCTTCTTAATCAATAGTTGTAAAAAAAATAGCCGTCATGGGACGCCTGGCAGATGTGGAACATCTCAAATACATAGCATAATGAAAATAACGTCATCTCGAACACTGCGGTGTTATATCACTTAGTGCTGGGTACACTAAGTCGCACTTATACCGCAGCCCGCCTAGTTTTTTTTTTTATACTTAATAGTTCCGACAATGTATAACACATAAATAGCGCTAAATAGAGTAAATACGATGTGACAATCGCCACGAAAATAATCAGGTTTACGTGCATCTATAGATGTTTCACATCAATAAAGATATATCCAAAATAGTTTGCGGAATAATTACTATAGATTTACTTGGACCCATTGAAAAATTATCATATTATATAACATGCTTATTTTACCTTACTTTTTCATTACTAATAAATTATCCTATGAAAGTCGCGACAAATTCATTCAAGCTTCCTCAAGATTAGCTCGTATAAAGCGTAAACTTAACGAGGTTTTGAGTTGGCAGTTAAATAAATCACAGACAATTTAATTTTACTTATATGTATAGACCCTGTCAAGCTTTACCGTGACCGGTCACAAGGGCACCTTGTCCACTATTACTGTGACCACTGTTACTGGGATCCTAGGGAAAATAAGTTCCAAGAACGACGAACTTCGTCACTCCTACCTTGTTCCTTACTGGTCAAGGCCATTTCGGATTTTTTGTGCAATGATTTATATTCCGGTACTCCGGTCCAGTAATTTTTTTGTAAGGATAATGCAGTTAGACATAATTACATACGTTCGTAGTTATTTATGTTTAACCTTGGCTATGTTACTAGAGTTGTATTTTCGTAGCTCTTTGTGGAATCAACATCTTAGAAAAATGTTAAGGTATTTGTTTACGTTGTGTAGTAGTAGTCTTTTGCTTTTACGATTAAAGATTTCAATCGCTTTTTTTATTAAGCGGTGTCTTAACTAGATACTATACGCGATTCCGCCCGCTTCGGTCACTTACCAAAAAAAATAGTAACCTATATGTTAATCCAGGTCACAAACTCTATGTGCTAAATTTCAATAAGTTAACAGTTCAGATAATTAAACGGTTTTTTATAAATGTAATCAAATGATGACAGATAGTCTATATACGATTTTGCTATTAAATATCAGTATATCGTGTTCAAATAACATGTTTAGCCCTTATGATCTGATGTTCCCCATACATACGTTGCTACTTAAGAGGACAAATTACGAATGCCTGTATTAGTATGTCTCACTAGACAGTGAGGTGAAGAAGGTGAGGTAAGGCAGACGCCTTACCTAACCTTCTAAACTTAAATACAGTAGCGCGTAGTGGTGCCTCCGGCGTTGAATCACGAAGGGTTCCACCAAATTAAATTTATTTGAGGCCTCAAACATACATAAATTTAATTGCCCTGGACTTCTAGTATTTTAATAGTATGAAAAGATTAACATTAAAAAATCTCTACTAATAAACGGAAAATTCCAGTACCTTAGCTGAATGAATAAAATTACTTACTCTATTTACAAATAGGTCACCACAAACAAGGCATTGCATTCGTACGAGCGATGTTTTTGCACCACATTACTAATACAACCTTCTATCTATATGTATAGAATACTTAGAAAAATAGAAACTAAACTCCTAAACGGCTTAACTGAATTTTATTTATTTATAAGGTTATCTGGACACTTATTGGTTCCTTGGTTTCGGTAGTTGGAGGTGTTATGAAATATTTTTAGTATAATATCAGATTATTTCCGCGGCTTCGTCCGCTCTGGTCACGTTTATATTTGCGTCACATTTTAAATTCAGATGAATTCGTGCGAAATCCGACCAATAGTTTTTGCGTAGAAGAGTGTTACTCTAACACACATACATCCTCACAAACTTTCGATATAATATAGTTTAGTTTGCCAACAACTTTCGATTTTCTACTAAATCAACGTTTCTAAATCAATATATGTATATTCATAAATTAGTAGCAGGTTTGCTTGTATGTTATAGGTAATTTTCATAAACCTGAAGTGTCCGTTACTTACCAATGTTACCTACATTTGTGTGAAAAAAGTTTGTAAAGTTCGTTGTAAGTATATTTGTTAAATTTTAATATTATCGAAAAAATATTTAATCAACCAAAGTAAAAGGCGCCTTTGTGGTTAATCGAGATCAAGTTTGGAATCCAGATAACGTTCGTCAGGACGGAAATCGGTCGTGAATAATATGCAAATGGCGAACCGTGAATAAATTATGTGCAGTCCTTTCAAAATGCATTACGTTGGTATGTTTATTAACTTTTACTTATCAGTCAGCTGATACAATAATTAAACTTGGACGTACAACTCTGTACTGACATTCGGTCAGTTCAAATAACTGATATGTACTATATAATAATCGGTTTTGACCGCGTCTCTGTCCGCGTGAGACTAGTTTACTATATTGAAAAATATCCAATGTGTGTGCAAATTCCATTTAATTCCGTCGAACCATTTTTAAGTCAAAGAGTAACAAATCTTCTATTTATTATTCTTCACGTGTAATAATGTCACTTAATAATAATCAAATTAATAAACCAGTATATAGATGTTTATTATTAGCGACCGCCAACTTACCAATACCCAAAATTGGTATAAACATTTTAACGTATAAGTTTTCATATCTATTTATTGCTTAAAATGTATTACACGACGGTGTGAGAGCGGCTGCTACATGAACTTGGTCTCAGACTTGTGGAATGTTGAACGCCTTCTAAAAAGAGTCAAGTGTGAAAGGCAACGTGTCACTAGGCACGGCTCGGGTATAACCAGCGAATGATTTGAATCAATCATAAATCCAGCTTTTACCATGTTTGCATATAGATGTTTCTGTCAATCTTCAACCGACGTCAGTACAAGATGTATTTCCCGCTGAGTTCAATCTTCAGCCCATTTATAGATATATTACACAATTATAGGTGTCAGAGACCAGTGATCAAGGTTTTATTGCGGAAGCAATTGGCGCTAATTCAGTACCATTCGATACATTTTTTATGCAGATCCTTATAGATTTCTTAGGAAACATTTTTTTATTATCTGGTGTATATAAACCTAATTTGTATAATCGCCAATATATAAGGACTGTACGTTTGTACACTCCTTATATATCGGAGAGTATTTAATTGTACAATTTATAAGGAGTGTACATTTTTGGCAAACCGCCATAACCGATGTCTTTATACCTAATCTTAAGCCTTTTTTAAATAATTATATAAGTAAAATGAATTAAATAGTTTACTTGACTGTTCTTGGTGTCAGTTATTTTTTGTCCCGAATGTAATGCGTGACTTCTGACATATTTTTACGAGTAAAGTTTTTTACGAGTAAAGATCTTTCCCTGTCGCGCGTGTTTACACTCACATGCATGTTCTACCCATACGCGTACCACCAACATCATTCTATACGTATACACATACGGGGCGCAAAGAGACAACAGCTATTATTCATTTATATGCGTGGGATACGCGTGCATGCGTGAACATGTTTGACAGGAAAAAGACCCTGAATTTAACGAAATATTTAGTATTATTGATATTCTGTTTAGACACACTGTCATTTTTGACCTTTAATGTAAAGCTATTATCAGGTGTCGGAGTTATGCTCTTGCGGTTTGTATATTAGATACTTTCAACCTAGTTTGGCTAAACATAATTTAAAACCTAATATGACCTATGACATATGTAGGTAAATCAATCCGCTCGATTGTTGATGTGTGTACCTATACGCCTCTGTTTTTATTAGATAATAAATGAGAAGGGTTTTAGGGTATAGCGTGATAGACTGGAATAATCCACTCTATCATGCATATAAAAAAACATACGTTTTTTTAAATTAAATATGTTAGTGGCAAGCATGCAGTCCATCTGTTGGTAAGAGACTACTTCGCTTATGGATATCGTTAAACAGCCCTTTGCTACCCCCCGAAGACTAAATTGGAACGCCTCGTTTAAGAATGTATCTCTTACCATTCCCTTTAGATCAAATACAACAGCTGCTGGTAGGAGGCACAAATAAGTGTGGCGGTGGTGATTCCAGAGTCGAACCACAAAGACTTCTTTAACTGGGCCTTTATATGTGGGGATGTGGATCAGTAGATTGTACATACCAGCGAGAATTTTTATTTAAAGAATTCAGAAGCAAGTGATTATCTCTAGTACTTACATATGTATGTTATGTATCTAAGTCTTCGTGTGAAACTTTTGTTCTGGAGCATATAAGTCTGACTGTTACACTAGAATGCTGCGGCTTACTTTGTCATTCTTATTAATTTTTCCTTACAGATTTATATGCGGTGGAAGGTACCCATGTTTTTGGTACGTGATATGTTGCGAGCAAATAACATTTATGTTAATTCGGAAATACTGTACTAACTTTATAAATGTAAATTGTTACTTTGTATTCATGAAGTTTTGTTTTGAAGCAAATGGCAGACATTCATTACTCACTAGAAAATACAGCTGTCAGTAGGTAATAATAATATAGAATTGAGTGAACCAGTGCTCTGTTATAATCATTCATAGAATACTTAAAAACATCTTAAAATATTACTTTATAAGTCAAACTGATTCAATTGTTTAAAAACTTAGTAAGTTGTATATTTTACAAGTCTGAAGTAACAAACGAGTATGCACTCCGCCTGATGGTAAATGGTCACTACCGTCTATAAACATCTGTAAGCAACTTTATACCAAAAAAGGGTTCTGTCTGAAGTCAATCATAGATGAGTTTATTCCCAAGGACTAAGATGGTCGTCTCATTTTGAAGTGAACCCGAAACCACAACCTTCTACCGAAACAAAAGAATAGCTTTACTATAGAAATGGATATGGTTATGGTTACATCCCTGATCGCACCATATACGTTCGACCATCTCGAAATAAACGTAATTTCATTTATAGAAGATCTGTTTCTATAATTTAAACTTACACTTAGAGATCATAATGACTTATTTCACCAATTATTGTTATCATTTGTTTAAACGACGAAGGAGAATTCTGTAAATCGTAGACCTAGACCTAGTTAATTTCGTAAGTATAGGTACAGTAAGGAATTTTCTATGTAAAATTTGTTTAATTTTTGGTTATTCTAAGAATTTTTATCCTCGCTTTATTAAAAATAAAACAGCAAGTAACTTCTAGATATGCAGGTTTTTATTAAGCATTTTATGACTCCTACTTAATATTAAACATATAAAGAATTAAATAAAAGTACACAGATTTTTCTTTACATTCTAGAACGAATTGTTACAAACATCTCAAAAATATATTTGTCATTTAATTTTGTACGGTTATATAAAGAAGATTATAAATCAGGTTATACGAGTAAGAAAAACTAGTACACTTCAACTATTGGCTACAAGTTTAAGTTAATTACATTATTAACCTTATAAACTTGTTCCTTTTAAAGCAATGTGTCCAAATAAAATTCAATAGATATTCAAGTAGTGCTTTAGAAATAATTAACCTTGACGGTTGCCCGCAGCCACTCTGCAGATAAATCATTACTGTGTCCATATCATATATCAATTTAATAATAGACTCCTTACCATAAGGTAAACATAATTGGGACAAAAAAAACTCGTCTAACCTAACAGAAAATTAAAATATAAATTGTGATTACGGCTAGGATCATAATATACGGTACATGTATGGTTTATTGAGGTTATGTAATCACCGATATCATTAATGACTGGATACTTTTTTAATACATCATAAGATTACTTATATATGAGGCGACCATCTTAGTCCTCGGGAGTAGTAATGCATCTGTAGACTTTAGATAGAAGTTACACTTACCATCAGGTGGATTGCATGCTCATTCAATATAATGAAAGCAGGTTGCCTCTTCAACTATAAGATCGTTTTGATTTAGCGTCTGTTTAAAATTACTATTTAGTTTTTGTTAAAGTTGTTAATGATGTAGAGCAACTGTTTTTAAGTAATAACCCTTTATATAAGTATGGTGTATGAAGACCAAAGTTTGCTTGTAAATATTATAAAAATAAAGTTTATTATTAAGAAACGTTTTATAAATTGTATAGAATTTTCGATAGAAGAAGTACAATAGTTCGAACTTAGTAATATTGAAAGTATAATTTAATTTCTTTAAGTTTTTAGGTACAGAATACCAGAACTACATATATTACTTTCACTTAATATTTTTTTTCTATTTCAGAAATGATTATAGTTCAAAAGATACGCCATATTTTAATAAATAAACACTATTATTTAAAAATACGCCTGTGGTTATTCAAATTTCTGACTTTAATATAATCCACATTATTCGTGTTCACATACATATATTCATGTCACCATCGGTGTTTAGCTTGAGGCAATACAAGCAGTTTAAATATTTTTTCATTTAATCTTATAGGTATATTTGTATAATATGTATGTACGGTATTTTGATAAAATTTAAATATCATATTGCTGCCAACTATTCTATTATTGCAAGCATTAATATAGGTATATCATACATATGTTTCACTTTTTTTTTCGATGGGGAAACCTTTAAAAGGTACCTGACATCGTGGGTGTTACGCTAGGTTATGTTGGATTTTTACCGCACTTAAACCTCCCCGGTGGCCTTACTCGGCACTGCGAGGACTGCGCTGAGAGGACTCTGGGATCAACAAAGGAACGTAGCCGTAGCCGGAGCGCGTTGCTGCATCGGGCTCCACACTGGTAGCCGGTTGGGCCCATCGCGCCATCTGGTCTTTACGACGGTATGCGACCACACATACTACCGTCCTTCCCGGGGTCGCATGACTGGACGGTTCAGTTCTCACTCGTGCCGCCCGCAACCCCGGAAACCCCCTTTTAGTCGCCTCTTACGACAGGTAGGGGATACCATAGCCCTATTCTAATCCCGAAACTACAGGGACGACATATGTTATACCAATTTTAATGCCTATTTTCTCTTCACTGAATTGCGTATTCAATAGTTCAATTAAAATGAGTAAAAAGGATTCTGCCTCTTTAATTATTTTCTAGCTACTACCATGATTTTGGCGGAATCACTACCGATTTATTGAAATTTTAGTAATATTGTCTTATTAGTCAAATAATTCCACATGGTACGAAATCTAATAATTCAACATTAAATGTATACACATATCTTTATGTTTTACTTATTTTTTTCTTATAATAAGTGTTCAAGATAAAAAACTAGCTTATTCCCGCATTTTCGCCCAGTACTGTCACGTTTATCACGGTAATGAGTATAAAA
>MOOZ01000337.1:1293431-1304697 GCA_002930495.1 Cecropterus lyciades
CAAACGAGCATGCAGTCCACCTGATGGTAAGTGGCTACTGCCGCCCATGGACATCTGTAATCAACCCTAGGTAAGATCAAAGTCTCACCTAAAGTAAGCCACAGATGCGATGCTATCCCTGAGGACTAAGATGGAATGCCTCGGAAAAGTATGTCTCCCTTACCACACCCTTCAGACCAGAACACAGCAGCGCATAGCACTGCTGTTATGATGCAGAAATAGGTGGGGCGGTGGTGCTTCCGGAGTAAACTACAAAGAGTTCTACCACCATTAATGTGTTATGTATTATCGACTGTTAACATTAATATAAAAATTATCATGTCATAGATATTTTAGCAAAGCATGCACTGCACCTTGTAAACCGTTAACATACTTGTATTTAAAATGTTCATACTATTTAAAATATTGTATTTTTAAGTGCTAACTAGAAATCTCTGTTCGTTGACTACGGATTAACTAAACTATTTCTGCATTATACAAACGATGTAGACCTGATGTGTTGGTTTGAGGGGTCTAAGATCTTCAGGGGCTGCATCACATTCCTCATCGACTTTATATTTCCTGTCTTATTTAGAACAGTACCTATCTTATATTTTATTAGATGTATAAAGAAATAAGCTATAAAATCATTAAATATGTAGGTGAGTATACTGAATGTGATCTCTTCGTTTGATTTTTAAACGATGTATGAGATGTAGACTGTAAATCAGATTGCTATTCGGTTAAAAAAAATACTGTTCGCTTTATATACAGGTCCCACAATATTGCGACTTTGTTTCATTCAACAAACAATAATATGATAATTATTTAGATTTACTGCCGTAAACTCAGCTAATCCTTTTTAGAGCTGGTATAAATGTCTAGCTAGGTCACGAGCCGTGGCCGTAGATCATTATTAGATGAAAGAATTATTTACCGTAGATAAGTGATAATGATCGTTGTCAATCAAAATTATTAGTTTCAACATAAAGACTCCTGTTATGTCATAAAAGGTAATGCTTTGTTGAATATTTCTCGCTGCGCGTGTCGGTATTGTAGTCGAAAGCATTTTGACAAGCTTTTATTTAACTTTCCTTGTTAGTTCGTCTTATGTGAGTGTCAAATCTTTTAACTGAATTTTGAACCAGTTAGATACAATGACTGCTCTGTTAAACTGTGTTAATTATAACGACACCAATTTTTTAAATTTTTTTTTTAATTTTAAATTTTTTGAATGGCTTTTTTTGAGAAACAAAATAACCTTAATAAATGGCTTCTTTTTTAATAAACTTGTTCATGTTAGCATTCATGAGTCGCATATTATGGAAAATAAGTTGGCCTTATGTATGATAGAATATTTTTCAGAATATAATACTAAGTTACTTCAGGATTAAAAAATGACTTGCGTTTCTTCATCAGTACAACAAACACTACAGTAAATATAGAGACCTTGAAGTGTAAAAAATACCTTTATTTGTTTGCACCGCTTTGTTCTGGTTAATTAATCATGTCATTCAAGTTTACTGCATGAAAGTAAATAATTTTTCGTATATATCATGTTTCGAATGTAAGTTATTAAGTTGAGTACATATAAATGCTAATGACTGTAAAAGCACAGCAGTAGTTTCTCAGTAGACATGGGTGTACCCAATAACATTTCTTTTTGAAATAGAGCTTCCTTACATTACACTTTATAATGGTTATCTTAACATTGAGACAATTTTTTTCAGGTGTGCTTGAATATTTATTTAATAGGTCACCAACATGATGATCACTAATACATTTTATTGTAATGGTACATTTAGTTGCCACATGAGTGCCAGCACAATTAACGGCGACGACAACATGCAAAACATCAACATTATCAATGTCAAAAATTAAAAATGATTAAGAAATAATATAAAAAGTAATAACAGACGACAATTGAGAAAAAAAATAACATTAAAACTATTTAGTGAGAGAAGTGTATCCCAATATGACGTCACAAAGACCTTGTGTTTAGCTATTTGATAATCAGTTCTTATGCCATATATGAATATTGTAATATATTTAAAGGTGGTAGAACCCTTTGTTGTTCGATTCCGGAAGCATCACCACCACAACTATTTTTGGCTGATAACAGCAGTGTTAAGCACTGCTGTGTTATGGTCTGAAGGGTGTGGTAAGATAGACATATTTATAAGAGGCATTCCAACTTAGTCATTTGTAGTCAACTTAGGTAAGATGCTGTTCTTGATCTGGGATTGGATTTTAAATTTCGATGGGCGGCAATGGCCACTTACCATCTGGTGGAATGCATGCTCATGTACTACTTCCATATATGTATATGTATATGTATATCAGAGTTCTGTCGTATCTAAAATGTAACCCACATATTGATTGTTCACATACGAGTACTTGATTTAATATGCCATTCGTATTGAATTGTATTTGTTTTACGTACATATCATATTTCTTAAATGTTGCCTATCATGTTTGTACGCCGATCGTGTTGGTCGAACCGTGTCAATTGCTTAGACATTAGTCATGGGAAATAATGGTTAGCGTTGTTACCCAAAGAAATGAAATTCCGCACGAATTATGCACTACTAAAGTATTACTAAACATGCGTGTTCCTATTTTAAGCTTTTTATCATCAATATTATATATACAACCGGAAGAGCATACTTTAAGATGCCTTCTATAAAATTGATATACATTTTTTTCTTTTTCGCTCCGATATACCCAAACAACTATATCTGCAGGATTCTTATAATATCATATTATTGAAATTGTTATTTTTATTTATACATTAATCGAGCATCCTATCGGATTTACTAAGAAAAAAATTATATAATATACTCATATAGAGAGGTCATCGTCTGATGTAAATTTACTATTTTTACACTGTTTATGTAGTTCTCTTTAGTATGTTAAAGGATTCCTTAATTTTTTAACATATATTGAGGCATTATTGAATTGATTTCAGAAAAATCCTATACAGATCCTACATATTTGTTTGCTCTAACCTAGGGCGATAAGGGACTATAGCTGAAACACAAGCAAATATTTATTTTACTCATCAGTAAAACGTTTAGGTACAACCAACAGAATTTTACAAATCGTTAGTGATCTAGTCGTAAATAAAAACGTTCTCTTGATAGTGGTTTGAAGCGTATCTGTTGTTTCAAAAGCCGCTGGGTCAAGGTCAATAACACTATTTTCACTGCAATTTTGCGGTAATTGTGTGGTATGTGCTTCAATTATTTCATTACAGAATAATTGTAGCTTAGGGTTCCTTCTTTGTTAATAAAAAGCAACTGTTATTATTTCGTATGTAATTTTATTAAGTATATTATGAGATTCAGTAGCGTTATTGTTTACAGAATTATGACATGTGGTAATTTGGGATTAGTTACGTATGTTTACGGTATGTTACATAAAGTAAGTATGACGGGTAATCTTTCAATTACAAAGAGTCGTCTACTTACGTGAGAAAAAATGTATGCACTTATTATAACGGAACCCGTCTATTGTATATTGTTATAATCTTAACGTATTTTTTTGGTTCCGGTAATTTCACTTCTTTCTCAACTGACGCGAAACTATTTCAATTACCCACTTAGTATACTCAGTCAAGTAACAAATTTTATTTAAATCTTTGCATTGTGATGTAAGTTTTGTTGCCCTTACAGTGTTATAAAAATGTGAAAATATGTTTTATTGGGGGCATACGCATGAGTCGGCTTCCTCTGTGTTATATAATGTGTGTTTGTAGAGCAGTCGGAACAAAAAGTGGTAGAGTTTTTTTGAAAGTTAACTGCTGAAAATAGAATATTAATTTATCATGCTATGGCAGTTGTTGTAGATGCTCAGACAGGTACGGTAGGACAAATTTATTACGTACCTACAAAACTTAGTCCTACAAAACAAATACACCTGGGACCGATCTAAGGTAGCTATCCAATTATATATATATATATATATATAATCTGTATATGGTTTTGTGAATGGGCAATAATTTGTTATATTTATTTTTTTATTTTGTATATAAAACTACTTCATTTTCATCATATTATCCGCTATATACCGCTGGATGTGTCTCTCTTCAAAGTAAGAAGGCTTTAGGCCCTACCACGCAGCCAAGTGTGTATTAGTACATTTTATACACTTTTGAGAACATTTTTACAGAAATCTAAAGTATCTGAGTTTTCTTACAAAGTTTTTCTTTACCATTAAAACCAAGTGGTTATATTTTAATACGCACATAGCTTTGCATAAAAGAAGAGTGTGCCTCGAATCTGACGAACTCCCGCGTGTGTGACCGAATATCAAAGTTATCAAGCTAATGGTTAACAATGCTTCAATGTATTACATATTTAAATTTAATGAAAACTAAACCACACTTAAATTATTACTGTTGTTAGGCCAATAAAGTTATTAGTCAGTTATATTTTGCCTGTCCTCTTATGTAACTTTCTGTTATGGAGTTATGTGATTGCTGTCGTAATCCAGATTACCTACTTTTTATAGACATTACCTAGATAGTAAACGGTAAACAATTCATTGTTGTAATAATTTGAGATGCATTAAAACGAAATTAATTTTATTTAAGATAACATAAATCTGATACAAGAATAGAAAATGAAAAGAATAAACAATGACAGGTATAAACGGTACTTTGTTACAAGTAAAAAAAGACTAAATCACTGTTATGAGTATGGCACATCACTATCGACATGACACATTACTATGTCAATGTTCCCGCGTACTGTCTTAGATGGCGTCTTTACGAATCAAAGTCAAACCTATGTCCCACGTGTTTAAATATCATAAAGCGGTTAGACCTGACAGAAACTCCAGAGTTGTATTATTTATCAACACCAACCAACACAATGGACGGATGGATCTACTAGTACTTACTATATCTATTCAATAGACTTATATTTTTATTTATGAAGGTAGCTAGGTAATTAAACAAAAAATGTGTCAATTTGTTCAGGGTAAATCGTGCAAACTACATGGATCTAACTTTTAAACAATATAAGGGCGAGAATTATAACGTTCATAACATGGTTCTACGATAAATCTTAAAGCGTAAATAATATAAATAATGCTGACTACTTAATTTATTAAATGTTATGGGTAAATGCGAAGCTAATCAATTTAAGCGTAGTATTTTTCTACATTTTTATATGAAGGGACATTTGACCGTTCATTTAGGAAATGTGATAGTCATTGCGTTATAAACTCCGCATATGTAAAAAAACGAAACAGTATATCCGCATTTACCATGTATAATATACTAGCTGCGCCCCGCGGATTCACCCGCGTAAGTTTCGACGATGATATATAGCCTATAGCCTTCCTCGATAAATGGGCTATCTAGCACCGTAATAATTTTTCAAATCGGAGTAGTAGTTCCTGAGATTAGCGCGTTCAAACAAACAAACTCTTTAGCTTTATAATATTAGTACAGATTTTCGTACTACGGAGGTACAAGTAAATATTTTGGCTTAGCCCTTCTAATAATACACCTTTATATACCTACTTTATATTACAAAAAAACAGATCATTAACAGTTCTGCACTAAAACTACTTCTGAATAACTGTAGAATCTAGTCATTTATGAGTAGGTACTACTATCCACTCTATACCTATTCATTGCTTGTTTAAACTACTTATGTAGCAAGTAATATTTTATCAAGACAAGTTCGTAATTTACGTGCAAGTTAAAGTAGTTGCTTAATTGTTGTAGGAAATGCTAAACCTGATTTAATATTGAAGTTTGGAAGTTTTACTTCATACAGATACAAGAAATGCTACGATGAGTCGCTTTTGGCGTCCTTGCCCACAATCGATTTGTTGAATTCGTACATTCGCGTAAAGTTCAACGGCTTATGTATCTTTTATTTGTTCAATAAGTGCAGTGTTACATTTTTTGTTCCCTACGATTTCCGCATACCTAAAAACCTTTTTGTTGGATATAACGTACGTTTATATACATTACTATGTACTCAAGGCTTGATTGACTTGTACCTGGCGTTTTTTCTTAACGAGATGTGTAAGAATAGATAACACTAGTTGCTATTTGTCACTAATTGATTGTGTTTGATATGTAATACAGTGCAGTGTTTGCGGTAGTGTAGTAATTGAACATAGAATTTATTATATCCTAAGGCCTCATATATATCATACGTAGGGTTGCCACCCTCTTTTCAGCTATTAAAGGGCGTTGGCTATAACAGGACATGATTCGCAGCGATGAAATCCGTAGGCGGACAAAGCTAACCGACATAGCTCTCAAAATTAGCAAGTTGAAGTAGCAATGGGTCGGCCACATCGCTCGAAGGACCGATAACCGAGGGGAACAAAAGTCCTCGAGTGGCGACTACCTTTAGGCAAAAGGAGAACGGGTCGCCTCCCGACCAGGTGGGCCGATGGTCTGAGAAAGACGCGGGGTACCGCTGGATTCAGAAGGCACAGGACCGGTTGGAGTAGAGCCGCTTAGGGGAGCCCTTTGTCCAGCAGTGGACCTCAAAAGGTTGATGGGTTAATGGATGGCTACAACAAGCAGGAAAAAGTACGTAGTCACAAAATAATGTTTCTTCTTTTTCCATATTTTTTTGTCCCAAGACAACTTTTAGGATGGGGCGTGGGGGTGGCGAAAAAAGAAATAAAAGGGAGAAATCGAGATAATCTTTGACACCTTTTTCTGCAATTTGACGAGCAAAAGATAAAGGTTGCAAATTCTAAATATTCTACCACTTCCTAAGTAAGGTGGTTATGATAGATAGAATGTTTGTTTGTGTCACACAGAAATGCTTACGAAAATTTTTTTTTAAATTCCAGATGATGCAAAATAAAATATTTTCGCGTAATTTATATTTGTTATAAATTATAAAGTACAATTACCCCAAATAAAATACTTTATAGTATGGGTGGTAACCCTAATCATTAGAATTTTGGTTTGTGCGAGATATCTGTATCTATATGAAAGCACGTCATATGATACCTAATTAAGCAATATAGCGATAAAATTATGAAGAAAAGACTTGTTGTAAAACTAGCACTTTTGCAATTTTGTTATCAAAAAGATGATAAACAAACTCGAGTTCATAAAGTCTACGGGTTTTAGAGATTTTTATTATGTTAGATAGACTTTGTTTTGTTATGATATATTTATTAATTGTTATAATTTTCAATATTATTATTACAATTTATAATATTATTAGAGGTATTTAAAGTAGAATTGGCTTGATTTAGAGATTTATGGTGCAAATTATTATGACTCCTCTTTTGCGAACGAAACACGTTAACTAAACGAAATGTAGAAATTGTAGTAGCAAACGAGCATGCACTCCTACTGACAGTAAGTGGCCACGAAGGCTAGCTCCAGATGCGTTGCTACTCTTGATGATTAAGTTGAAATGCCTCGGATAAGTATTTCCCACTTACCACACTCTTCGAACCAGAACAACACAGTATATAACAATGCTTTTATTAGACAGGAATAGGTGTGGTGATGGTGCTTCCGGAGTTGAACCACAAATGTTCGACTCTAGTAGTTAGGTAGAAACTCAATACTTACTATCCAGGTGCATTGGAATTGTTCTTGCATTTATAAAAACAAGTGAAAATAATTTGAACATAACCTGCTTGGTTTTTTACAAGTAATAAATATACTTGTCAAGGTCACTTGTGCAAAGGTATTCAATATTACGTAATGCTTGAAAGTTGGCTCTACAACTTACCGGACTTGAAATAAGTACATAACAAAACGTTTTTTCACTTCTGTATTTCACTTATGTTTTATTACATGACAATATTTTTATACAAATTGGCAAGAGATAATATAGAGTTAACACCTGAAAATGTACTTAACTGAAGTACAATTAAACTAGATATAAAATAAAATAAATAAGACCTAATGAGTCAATAATTACAAAATACTTTTAATAAGTGTGTTAATTAAATAACAAGAACTATAAGACATTAAACAATGGCCGGCTTCATAGGAAACATAAGTTTATGTTCTAGTCGCATATAATATAAAATATTTCATAGCCGTTTACATTATGAACATAATTATTTATTTTTATTACAACCTTTATGTTTAAGTTGACTTATATTAAAATAGTTTTTTTATCCTTTACATATAAATAACAATAATAATATTATAATTGTTTGCTCGGTGGAAAATCAAGTGTAGTGTAAGTGGGTCTCGTTCTGGGTACGGGGGGTCGCCGAGGTCTCGGGTGGGTCTTTCCTCCTTCAGTTTTAGCGCTCATTGTTGGCTCTCCTTCTTCAGGAAGATATGGAGTCCTTGGATTCAGTACCAGCGCTTTATAAGACGAATGGGAGTCAGCTATGCTTCTCCCATCACCTTCATCCCTACGAGACAGTTCAGAAAAAGGTGACACCGAACGCTTCTCGATTCCGCTCGGGCCAGGGGTTTCTTCTTTAGGCTTCAATTCATAAACGTTCTCTTCCTTTCTTTTTGGTTCCGTGTCCTTCTTAAACTTCGTTTGCCGTTCAATAATTTCAGCTGTTGTCAAGTCCGATCCTTGAACGTCAGTTTCTAGAGGCACGGCAGATAGCCAGGGCCTTGATGCATTGTTACCGCACCAACGTTCGTCTGACTCGCTTGTATCGCCCAATAATCCTAATTTTTCCAGGTTCTGTAAAAGCAAATTCTCGCTAGAGCTCGCTGCTCGCATTTCTGTTTTTGATTCCTCAGCTAATAGTAGTTCAGCTAAGGGAGGAGCGAGGCCTAATCCGATGTTTCTTTCGTGGTACACTTCTGATATCGTAGGTGTTAATTCTCCACTCATATGGCGCACTTGAGCCATGGAGTCTCTGCTGCTGGTGCCCATCTTGGGTCTCGGAACTCGCTTCGAAGTAGATGGTTGGTTTATCGTTTGATCAGATTTCTCTTCCTCTGTTCTTCTCGGTTGCGCTGCGGCAAGGTCGTAGAATGCATCCAAGTATCTCGTATGCGAGTGTTCGGGACGTCTTCGTAATACTGTGTCGTGTCCGGAGCTTTCCCAATCGGAATCATCGGTGGACGGAGGCCGTCTTGTGTATAAAGTCCTGATTTTGGTTTGGTGTGCCAGGGCTAGTGAGACATCTCTTGGTGGTGCACTGGATGACGGTGGTGGGGCAGCAGGAGGCGAGGGGGTGAAGGCTGCGTCGCTCTCTCCGCGGTACCGGGGTGGCGGAGGAGCTGGTGGGGGTGCAGTTCTGCCGTCGGGCTCCCCGCGACCAACTTCGGTATTGGAAGTTGATCCGCGAACGTACATCGTGAATGCTCCTCCGCAAGATCCTAGCGGCAACGGGGGAGGAGGTACCGATGAGACGCTCTCTTCTGGAAAATCAAAATGGTTATAAGTTAAATATTTTAGAAAATAATTTTGCTATACATAGTTTTTATTTTCACGGCTATGGTATCAATTGGTTATTTGGAATAAAATAAGACAATATTTTGAATAATAGGATACTTACGGCGATGCTGCCTTGGCGGAGGTTCGCCATCTGAATGAGGTTCCAAGTCTCCATCGTCAATGGACGCTAGAGATTCAACACTGGAACTTGATTCTAAGCTGAGACTGCGCGGTGCTTCTTGGGTATCTGTTGGGAAAGTAAACCAGATTAGGAAAATTAGCGTAAAGAATTAAACATAAAAATCAAATTAAATCAGTATCTTAGTATTAGCTCTTAGATAGTATTTTGATTGTGGTATTAAGATCACGTCGATCTCTTGACGCTTTAATAATGGTATTATAGTCCTGACTGTAATATAATTATCAAAGGGTTGGTCTTATGTAAGACTTCCTTAAGGATTAGTATTTGGGTTTGGGGTTTTAAGGTTTTTATCATTTATTTAAATACAAATAATAGTAGGACAAAGGAAAGTCGGAAGGAGACGCAAATATTGTGGACAGGAATCGCGAGTGCCGCCAAAGTGCTAAGCCTCGCGATAGAGATAAAAAGGCTTTTGCTGAGCTCACTGCCAACCTTCAGTGATTGGAGTGGCGTAAGAAGAAGAAGATAGTAGGACATATAATGTTCGTGATGTTCACAGTGTAGTGTGTCACACATCAAAAATAGAATATAGGGCGAAATTTACCGCATACTAATTACTCAATGTTTCTTGTCTACTCTTCCCTTTAATTCTCTCCCGTTAAATCAAAAATAAAAATTTTGGTTTTCGAGGGAGTTGTATTAATTTTTCAGTTATAACACTTTTTTACACTACCACCGGATCGGAACAACGACCTCAATTGAAAATTCCAGCATGAAACTTTTCTGCTAATACTATCACGTATAGTAATCGCTAACCAAAGAGAGCGAGCAAGGCCTGCAGCACGAACTGTATGTGTCGGCGGTTGGCCGCCTTGCCGGTGCGCAGCGTGACCTCGTCCTGGCCGACCTCCGCCAGGTCGAAGCCCAGAGACGCCAGCAGCTCGTGGCAACCGTTCACGCGCCATAACCTAGGTTTAAATTAATTGTTTTTTATGGTTTTAGGTTTATAGGATTTACAATAAAAGTGTTTTACTAACAGCCATAAAACTGTGTATTATTAATCGTAATGATTTTCCAAACATTATCATTAAAATATGTAAAAAATGTATAAAATAAGTAAATGATAAGCATAACACGATTTTTGCTATTTTTATGCAGAAAGTTAAACATGTTCGGCATAAAGAAATAGGCTTAAATGATTTCTGAAAGTCCTCTATCTGACAACGAAAGTTCCATCGTAATCAATTTAACCGTTTCGTGGGCTAGTTCATACAGTCAAATAGACAGCTACAAATAAAAAAAAGCCTGTTCGTGTTCAAATTACTGTGTAAATAACGAAAAGATCACTGATAATAATACACAATTTCAATGTCGCTTAAACTGTAAAATAAATTAAAATTATATTAAAAATAATATATGACATCAAAACGTAATTAAATATTGTAAATGATAATTCAGTTATGTTTTTGCACTTACCGAACATTAACAGCGACTTCGATGGTGTCGCTCTCGGAGTTTTTGACGGAGAACTGCGAGATGACGGAGCGCACGACACCGATAATGTCGTCCGCGACGTCACCGTTGGAGATCAGCTTGGATAGCGCTTGCAGCGTCGTGGGGGTTAGACCTGATGACAAACAATGTGGGATAAGAATGCGAGAGAGAGAGAGGGAGAAAGAAAGAATAAGAGCGAGAGAGAAGGAGAGAGAGATAGAGAAATATATATATTAAGTGCAAATAAATAATTTTCATTGGTATCATTTTCGATCATCCATGTTTGTGA
>MOOZ01000337.1:1315531-1326420 GCA_002930495.1 Cecropterus lyciades
GCTATCATTATATTTAAAATAAGAATGAGAACAATATAATTTAATAGTCAAATATTCCTAAAAAGTGTATTTTATTTATCGCATGTCCTTCCCGTCGTTAAAAATTATAAGAGATGTAATTCTTTTTTGTATTTGTAATTCTTTTATATGTGCTTACATATAAATAAAATTATTTGCTATCATAATAACAATTAAAAACAAATATAATGAACGTAAGGTCAATGAAATAAACAGTCGATTGGACTGATTTATAATCTTGCCGGTATTATTAGGTCCATCGAGCAAATTGTTTTTTCGTAAATATTGTTATGATTTTGTTATGTTCATGTTTATTGTTGTAATCTGTACCAATTTTTTTAAATACCTTTGTGAGGCTGAAGTAACCAAGCATACAGTCTCCCAGCAGCGAGACTGTAATATAATACTGGGGCTTTCTGTTTGTTGACCACTTCGAATATTTGGTCAACGGTCGACGGGGTCCATTGCTCAGGGCGCTCCTTTCCAGTATCTTCAGCAAGATTTCTGTGAGATTATATTTTATTAGTTATTATGTTACTAATGAGATTGATTGCACGCAATTAATGTACGTCCTTACATTATAATATTTTATGAATAGTCCCTTGGATCAAATTTTGTTTTTATTCCCCACAAAAATATGTGAACAGTGAAACTATTTTGATTCTTATTTTTGACATGTATAAAGGGAATAAAGAGACTTTGTTTGAGAGACAATGTTTAAATCAATATTCAACTATTGTATTGTAGTAAATTTAATTATGATAGTTATTCAAAGATTTTCAATCTTAAACTAATATTATTATTATGGTCACTATTTTATGATATTAATTTTTAATTTACCTTTGTGCTGTATGAAGTTCTAAATTAGCTTGGCTAAGAGGACCAGTTTGTTTGTCGACGTATCCGTCCAACGCGCGACACCGGCCGCGCTCAGCCACCACTAGAGCTTCTGGGTGTCGGCCAAGTTCTAGGTAAATATAAAATATATAATACTTTAATAATATTTAATTAAATTTTCTTGAATGATATTACAATATTGTTTAATTTTCTTATTCTTTTTTAATCTGTTAGTTTGTGCAAGGAGCTACTGAAATACCATAATGAGTTCTGTAAAGCATATTTTTGTCACTATTGCGTCTTTCATTATTTATCGATAGTGTATATTATAGCGAATCCTACATATAACTTTTTACATTTATATTCATATCACAATTGTATTAATGCTATGGGTTAGTAATAGAAGTATATATGAAATAAATCTTAGACCCAGAAAAATGGCCTAGGTACATGTTTCAAGTGGCTACCATAAAAATAATAAATAAACATTTGAAATAAGTTAAGAACCAGACACAGTCTTGCGGCATTAACAATTAAAAAAATTACGTTATATTTTATTTAAATATACATATCATAAACGAAACCTAAACTTTAAATTTAAACTAGAATTATACATTGAAAAATAAAGTTACTCACCGACAAGAACTCGTTGTAACGCGTGCTGAGTGGAGTTGTACAAGGATGTTATTTTTCTGTCTCTGTGCTTGTCATTCCCTGACTCCAGTACTGTTAAAGCTGCTTGCAACTGTTCCTTAGCTTCTTCTAATTCTCCAGAAGCCCAGAGTGCGAAACCAAGTCTATGACGGACTCTGGCCTGTACATAATAAAGCATAAAATATGTATATTAGGTATAAAAAATCTACACCTAAAAAACGAGTATTTAAAATTTTTTAAAATGCTCGCATTATATTTATCCGGGCATTTTATGGTATAATTATAGCTCATACGAAAAAGTTTGGATATAAAATAAAATGACATTAAAAAATTACATATTGCGATATGAATACTCTAAATACGACGTGTTAAATGACAAAAACTTAACGTAAAAAATTTTAGAGGTTTTTTACCTCTTCGTCAGCATCAGCTAGTCCTTCGGTAGCAGCCAACGCTTGTCTCAGATAGGAAACAGCGCTTCCACACGCGCCCATTGCCAAGTGAGCTCGTCCTAAATCTGCGAGAGCGTGAGCTCGGCCTCTCGTATCACCTGTTTTTTTAAATTAGCTTTAGCAAATGAAATGAATAATAAACACTTACGTTACCAAGTGTGTCATTTTCTTTTTTGACCTTAACTCACAAGCATAATTTTATTCAAACCTAGTGAAAAATATAATATTTCGTCCATTCAATTTTAAGATTATCTCTGATATAATAAACAATCCCGATTATTTTTGATATTATTCATTAATTGAGCTGATGCTAGACTTTATGAACTGAGTTTTGGCTATCTTACCTGAGGCTGTGGCATGTCGCAGTCGGGACTCATGCCAGCGGGCTGCCTCCGCGTGAGCGCCCATCGCTGCGTGGGCGGATCCCAATCCTCCACAAGCTCTAGCCTGGTAACAGATTAGAATATGGTAAAATAATTGGAGAAAATTTTTGAAATGTGCAAGTCACCACTGATAATGATATTTAGTAGTAACCGGTCAAAGGTTAGGTTTAGGTCCAGTTGTGGTCAAATATTGGTATCAGTCAAAGTTCCGGTTGAGTCAGAACCTTCTGGTTGAGTAGGCGTTGTCTATTTAATCTAAAGTACCCCGGAGAGTCGTGTTTGACAAATGATAATTTTTTTTATACTTTTTTTATTTCAAAAAATAAGTATTCATGTACCATGTATCCTTAAGGTATTCTCGAAGCACAATGACATGGATCTATTCAAAAATGGTGCAAAAGAGCTTTCATATAAAATAAAGTTGGTTGCGCTGAATAACGTGGTTACGGTGGGTGTCCCAGCGAGTATGAGTACTGTGTCAGTGTGAGATTATTGTTTTGTAAAAATAAACATTGTTACTTATTTGCCCATAATTACAAAGTAAGGCCGAGAATGAACACGTAAACGCGCAATGTACATTGTTTACTGTTTTCAAAAAGTATAGAGTACAATTTCACTAAATTTCACAATTTCACATTACTTTATAACGAAGAACGGGTGGCAAGTGTAGTGTACCTGTAGATGCGTGAGGCCGAGGCGGTGCGCCAGCTCGAGCTCGGCGCGGTGGCAGCGCGCGGCGGCGGCGTGGTCGCCCAGCGCGTGCTGCGCCGCGCCCAGCGCGTGGCACGCCTCCGCCTCCATTATCTGGTTGTTTAGCTCCCTGGGAAACAACACAAGTGAGTTGAGTTAACGAGTGCTTATGTATCGTGCTGAAGTACCTATCGTTATAGATCTTTCGATATGGCGCCTTAACAATTTGCCTATGTATTGGCTGAACTACCTATAGCAATATGTTTTTCGATCTGGCGCCTTATGATTTTTAGCTGGCAGTAATAACTATAAGTATGACAATAAATATAGTGTATCATGCTGCAGTATATATCGCTTTAAGTCTTTCCATCTGGTGGCTCATGATTTTTTAATGGCACCCGTAAGTAGTGAAGAGATAGCGATATTTCGGTTTTGGGTCTTGTGATTCAAATGGCGTCAGAAATAGCGAGAGGAATTTCAGTCTCACCTTTTATGATGGCATTGTTTTTTCGTATGAATGTTGGAAATTTACTAGTATTTTAAGGAGCAAATCGTGAGTATGCAAATATGTATGTGAAGAAAAAATCAACCATAAAATGTTTAAAAATTTTCTGCACTTTAAATTCTTAAGAACGCTCATGTAAAAATGACGAATAGACTATAATATTTGTATAATACCATCTCCTGGAAATAACTTTTGCCTCACATTATTAGGTTAACATTAGGTTAGCGATTGACTCAAGATAGAACCTCTGTTCCAGCGCTTCCAGATCGTGATTGTAAAATTACAGTAGATTCGACTGAAAATTACAGAATTTTGAACAGGAATACAGTAGATAACATTTTTTACAATTTCGAAGGAAATTTCAATCGATGAAAGAAAAAGGATTTTGAAGACCAAAAAAAAAGTTCATTCATCGATCATAATCGAAATAAAATTCTACTGTATAATGTAATAACCCAATACAGTAGACAGTAGAAAAGTTGAAAATACAGTACATCTACCGTAATTACAGTGCATCTGAAAGCACTGCTCTGTTCTGATTGAAGTTCCTTACAGGTGTCCGTAGGCGACCACTTGCCATCAGTCTTTCAATGTTGTTTTTGCAAATTAATGAAACGAATTCTTAATTCGATTACTCTGTGAGGTTAGTTAGCTTACTTAGCGATATTCTTCTGATGTTCTAAGCACGACACGGCCTGCTCCAAGTTGTTGAGAGCTATGTGCAAAGCGCCCAGTTCGCCGTACGCCTGCGCCTTCGCCTCCGGGACTCCCAGCTCATGAGATACCACAAGCCGTTTTTCCAGACATACTAGCGCTTGTTGTAGATTGCCAACGGATCTGTAAATGTCATGGTTGAATTTGATTATAAATAGTCTATTCTATTAATACACATGTATTGACTCTTGGCCTGTCTGGCTAATTCAGAAGGTAATAAAATGCCATTCAAGAACAAAATAAAATATATTCACATGATTCATGGCGCTTAATTCTGGTATTTTAAGTACGTACTACTTAGTACTAATTCATAAACATTTAGCTTAGGTAGGTCTTTCCAGGTAGCTTTGGCGGTTTTTTACTTCAGTAGTTCCTTCGGAAGAACTCAATCGGTAGGATGTCAGACAAAATTGAAAACTTACTTATGACTGAGCCCAAGTCCGCGATAGGCTCGCTCCTGCTCTCTTGTGTTGTCGAGCTTGAGCGCAGCGGCGAGGTGCTGCTCGTGGCACTTGGCGGCCTCGTCGGGGTCTCCGAGCGCGTCGTAGCAGTCGCCCAGAGAACCCAGGGCCCTGGCCTTGTCGAGCTGACAGGTTGGTGTGTTCACGCGCTCTAGGATTGCTAGTTGCTAGAAGAAAGATTGTAGTTTACTGCCGTGTGCCAAATTTTGTTTAATCTAGTAATTATACTAATGTTGTAATTATTACAAATATTTATTATATTCATGATTAAAGTCGAAATTAACACTTTAGTATTCACGGGATTAAAATTGGATACAATTTTCATAATTAAAATTCATATAAGCTACGATGGCTTTTTTCCACTAGATGACCCGTCTGCCTTATCGTTATGTTTAGGTATTGAAAACAGGTTAGGCTGCAACTCTTTTTTTTATGTTTCACTGACTAACCAATGGACGGTAATTCGTCACGCTGCTCCAACGTCAATTTAGTGAAGTTTAACTTATATCATTCTAATTGTTTTCTAATATTACTAGGGTCAAATATTCTAATATTACCAAGGTCAAAGAACTAACCTGTTCCAAGTAGCCGATGGCGTCCTCATAGTGCCCCATATTAAGCTTAGCAATACCTAGATTGCCGTAAGCCTGTGCTTCCAGAGCGCAGTCTTGCAATTCTTGTGCCCTTTCAAGTTGCTCCTGGAAAGATAATGTTACAATATAAATTCAATTTACATAAAATATATCCAGATTGTACTACAATTTGCAATGACAATCAATTTGCTGATTGCAAAAGTTCCATATCACTTCGTAAAACTTTTCATGGTTCCCTCAAAGATCGATCATCGACACATCGACGCAAAAACAATCATAGTTGGTACCTATTGAGTGTAATAGGTTCCAACAATCTTGACACTACAAAACATCAGGAGGAATATTCCACCATTACGTAATGATTAGAATATAGTTCAAATTAAGTATAGCAAAAGCTAGCTTATCTACCTTGCTAACATTACGTAACGTTACGTTTTTACGTTACGTATCACCAACTAACGACTATGTGTCATCAAGAGCTATATTTTTTTAATCAGTTATCCGTATATTTAGTAAATTGTTTCGATTTACAAAGTTTTAGTGATATGTTGAATGATTTTTACCCGGTAACATCTAGCAGCATGTGAGTAGTGTCCGAGAGCCATGTGCACGGCGCCGAGGTGCGAGTGAGCCCGCGCTTCGCCCGCGGCGTCGCCTGCTTCTTGCCGGAGAGTCAGCTCCTGAGCAATAACAAAGATCGTATTGGATTTTCAACGAATTCGCCGTGATCACGATCCATACAACTGAATTAAACTGAACAACTGAACAAAAGAATTAAAAAACCACAAATCGTTAGTACCCATTACATATTAAAACAGTGATCTTGATAATAATATTTATGTAAATACACGAGATGTATACTGTGTTAATACAAATTTGTATGTGAAGTGGCCAACGAGCATGCAATCATGCATGGTAATTGCCGCCCAGGAACATCTGTAAGAGACTTTATGCAGAAACAGGGATAGATCTGAAGTCAAATGTTGATACCTTGCTTCTTCTGAAGAGTAAGATTGTCACTGAGGACTAAGATGGTAACTTATGAAAATGAGCCGGCAACCACTTTCTTGCTGCGAAACGCCAGGACTACTTTACGCTAGAAATAGGTGGGGCGGTGGTACTTCCCCGGTCAAACCATACTTTTTCTACCACCTCGAAATCAGTTGTTGTCCAATTTAAAATTGAAAATGAAACAAAATGTTTGTTAATCGTGCTTCAAACGAAATGTAGTACCTGAGTATGATGTCCTAATGCAGCGTCCAGTCGTCGTTGCAATCTTCTAGCCAAGCCTAAGGCACCGCAAGCAGCTGCTTCTAATGAGCGATCTCGAGCCTGAAATATGAATGAATTGAATGAACAATATGAATAATGTTTTATAAGTATTAGTAATCGACTTAAACTTTTTATTTTTATTTTAGTTTAGTTTTTTGTTCTAGTTAGCTTAGTTCATGATTACTTTGTACGAGTTTAAGAGGTTTTCTTAAAACATTTAATTTTCTTTATTTCTGTATTCGGCTATACATTGCAATTTACATTGCACGTTGGCGTTTTAGTTTTCAGTATTACCTGCAATGTTGATCGAAAACGTAAACGGTGGCTGTTTTAAGGTAACTTAATAAAGTCGTACTAAAGACACAGCTAACTTAACTGTTCTTAATAAACGAGTTTATCTAGATATATATTTATTTATTAGATAATGCATTTTTACAATTCTTTACAAATACATAAAAATGGTATACAAATATACCTGTCTTGCAAATCCAAGTTGTCGTTGGTACATCTTAACCGCCTCTTCCACGTCACCCATCTTTATCAGCACATCTCCAATATTCCCCAACGCTCTAAACTTCCCTTGTAAGTGCTGGGTCATATGGGCGATAGCCAGGAAATACTTCTGACACTCCAGTGCCGTTTCCAGGTTACCGAGTGCTAAATGAGCCAAACCCAAGTTGCAATATGCTCTGCCCATGTTCATTTTGTCTTGAAGATCCTTTGCGAGAGATAGGTCTTGATCGTAATATCTGCAATTTGCATAATATTTTGCAAGATAAAATTTTGATACACACATGATACATATAATTGATAATTCTAATTATAATACGAAAATGTTTGTTGTATTATGCTACAATTACCTAAACAGTTTTTGTTGTCCTGGTGCAAAGCAGTCATTCACTATACTGGTCTGAATAGTGCCTACGTACTCGTACCTCCGAGGTCTTTCAGAAGGCCTAAAGTGATATGTTGCTCAAACATTATGTTCTTTATAGAGGTATTTTATTCCTATTCACTACTACTAACGATATGATTAATTAGTGTTTGACCCCAGACACTGATTGATTAAACCAAGAAGTATTAAAAACTAAAAGAGCGCTAACTAAAACTTCCCGCGGGAAGATAAACAGTTTCCCAAGTTTAGGAGGAGAAACAAGAAAACTAACCTGACAGCCTCTCTATAGTTGCCCAAGCAGTAATGTGCATAGCCGAGGAAGTGGCATGCCTTGGCCTCGGCGGTGACATCACCCAGCTCCTGCGACAGCATCAGGTGCTGCTCGTAATAAGGCACGGCTTGTGCGAACTCCCCGCGCGAAGACAAACAGTTGCCCAAGTTCAGGAGTGCGCACGCTTCGCCCGCTGCATCTTTCAGTTCCCGTGCAATGCCTGGTAATAAGAAATTTGTATAATAACTTACAACTCTTTTATTTATACTGCTAATCTTTTCCAAACAATAATATTCTTAAGTTGTTATATTCAAAATAATAATACTTTGTGAATAAAGATGAAATTTATACTGTGTGACTTCTAAATAGTAATTGATCTAAAAAGAGAAAAAAAAATCTCTGCCATATATCAGGTATGGTCACAAGTTAGATGGGTGACTGCTAATGACTTTTCATCCGCACTACGGTGTTTCTAAGCCGTTAACTTTGCATTAATTTGCTCAGCCTTGTCGGAGATACTATGTGCGGGCGATTTTAAAACGTCTAAAACCCGTACTGTTCGGTACATAAGGTCTTCCCTAAGCGAGGAAAGAGTCGTGAAGACAAGAATCATATTTATAGTTCACTTACCTAAATGTGCTCTGTAATGGAACAAAGCCATATCATGTGCCCCTAACGCTTGGTAAGCAACAGCGAGGTTGCCGTGAGTAGATGCCTCTGAACTCCTGTCGTGAACTTCCTTGGATATTGTGAGCTCTTGCTTGTGGTATTTGATGGCTTGTTCATAAAAACCAGCCGCTGAATACGCGTTACCGATGTTGCCATATGCTCGACCCATACCTGCTTTATCCTGCATATCAAAATAATATTTAAATTTTTTCAGATGGTAAATGGGATATTATTTTTATGGCAAACGGAGACCAGCTGAGGTTATTGTTCTTGAGGAGCGGCTAAGGTCTAGAAGTTCTTTAAGGCTTATATACAAGACATTTAGAAAACTTCGATAGCGTGACGACTCGTATTGAGTGAGGTGGTCACAGTTTCAGAATGATTATTTTTATAACAAACTTTTGCGGTAACAAGCAGGAATACTACCTGCAGTCTAGGGTAGGTTTGTTGTTGCTTAATGATACCTTATTACGTGCCTTAGAACACATTTCAGATCAATAATAGTAGTATATCTATAAGTTACTACTATACCTACCTACCTACCTAGGCTACCATCTACAAGTTTATTAGAATCAATTTTCAAGCTTAGCTCTTGCATTAAATTTCTGACATTGATGTAATTCTCGATAAACAACTTTATTTTGATTTTTGTTTTGCCAATTTGAATACGTAGGTAAAGATTATTCCTTCATTCCTTGTTGATTAATGACTTTTCAAATCGCAAATTTGAACGCACTTAGACTTTAAAAGACCTTAATGGATTTTTGATGCGCGTCAATTACACAAAATAAGCGAGAACGTATGAAAAATCGAAGCTCTACGTTATGACGTAAAATCGTACTTAACAATATCAAAGTCGAATTATAAAGCCAAATGTAACGATTATGCCAAATTTACTATACCTAAAAGTAAAAGGGATAAGTTGCCTAAACATACCAACATACAACTGGCTGGCAATTGAGAAAAATGAGTCATATGTAACATGACTAAAGGGGTACGTATGATGCCATGATATAACCAGTTATAATCCTGATAACTAGTTAAAGTAAAATGTGCTACAGACAAAGACGGGATAAAACAACGGAAAACAAATTGTGTGATCAATAATCATCATAAGATTTAAATATTAAATCCTCGTAGAAATCGTTTTGCAATACTTAGAAAATATTCAAGACAATCAATTCATCGCTGACTGTATTTCCTTCGGTCGTTTTTCTAATTTCCACTTAATATAAGATAACATATAATAAATAAAATAAAATAAAATTTTATTTAGCGTAAAAGTGCTCCACATCGTGTCCAATATGTGTCATATGTCAAAATCTGGGTATAAATCTTCTTCTCATACTTACCAAAGGTGTTTATTCTTTGTTGCTCTTCCTCCTAAACTGCACTTAACGTAAGATAATACATACCTGTAATTGCCTGGCAATGGAGAGATGTGCTTGATGGAGCTTGAGCGCCGCGTCGTGTTCCCCGAGCAGTTGATACACGATGCCCAAATTCGAGCACGCCCGCCCCTCGCCCACCTGAAGAGCGCGATTTATTACTTTAAATTAATGTATTATTATACTGCGGCTCTTCAATTGTTTTAACGTTAGTTATTATTTTGTTGTTTTGTTCAAATGAAATCAAATCAAATCAAAAAAACTTTATTTGCTAAATAAGGTACAAATGTATGATTGTCGTTTAAAAACAAATCCTCTTATTTTGCCATTCCGCCGTGCAAATATGTTACATAAATAGTCTCGATAATGTCATTGTTTACTTTTATAATATTGAATTTAAACAAATTGAAACAAGATACCATATAAAAATATTTATGTCAATATACAATTAATCAGATTATTATGTTAACTTATTTCTAAATATTCATTAATATAATAAAAACATTTATTTTGAAGCCACTTTATATTTTCATTCTTAAACCTATTATACGGCAATTCTGTAAACAACTTGTTGAAGATAAAGGACGTATTTTTGGAGTGTTAAAGTACTTTTTGTAAGTAGATACTTTTTTTATTTTCTAAGATTAGAAGGCAAAGATAGTTTGGAGAACTGGGAATAAGTAATAACATCATTTTTTAGAATTCGGTGGCGTTTGAAATTGGAACAGACCGTAATTAATTAATTTAATTTAAAATATGAATTATATTAGTAGTATCTCGAAGTGACATTTAGATATATGTATATAATATCCCGTAAAAATATGTTAAATGACAAGAAAAATTATATTATTAGATAAATGATAAAGTGCTCATATAAAAGTACGTATGTCTGTTACCTTATCTCTAGCTGCTAAAGCGACATCTAGCTGTCTTTCATGCCATTTCTTGGCTTGAGCGTAGTCACCAGCACACCTGTGAATAAGATTTTTGTATAGAAAATTTTGCCATTAAAATTCAAGATAATGTTACATATCTACGTATCGTGCCTATAACTATAAATTGACTTAGTTTAAGATCATTTGCATTT
>MOOZ01000337.1:1327093-1359218 GCA_002930495.1 Cecropterus lyciades
CAATGATAGTTTGGAGAACTGGGAATAGGTAATAACATCAATTTTTATAATTGGTGGTGTTTGAAATTGGAACAGACCGTAATTAATTAATTTAAAATATGAATTATATCAGTAGTTCGTATCTTGAAGTGACATTTAGATATATGTATATAATATGAATATCTTGTGTGACTCCTGTGAGAATATCTTATATAACAAGAAAATGTATATTATTAGATAAATGATAAAGTACGAATATAAAAGTACATATGTCTGTTACCTTATCTCTAGCTGCTAAAGCGACATCTAGCTGTCTTTCATGCCATTTTTTAGCTTGAGCGTAGTCACCAGCACACCTGTGAATAAGATTTTTGTATAGAAAATTTTGCCATTAAAATTGAAGATAATGTTACATATCTACGTATCGTGCCTAAAACTATAAATTGAGCTAGTTTAAGATCATTTGCATTTGCGTTACATACATTGAGGAGTAAATTGGAGCAACATGTGTTCGAGTAAACACACTTATGCTTTACTCTTTATTTTAAACCAGAGGGTACCATCGCTTAATACTACTCTTGCAAGACACCAGAACCCATTACTGAAAACCGTATCAAATCGGACTAGTAGTTTTGGATAAATGTCAACATTGCTTTGCACAGACCTTTCACACCAAACGCATATACCGTCTCCGTACGGTCGCGAGTAAAAAGCACATGTGACGGTGGTGCAGTCTTAGTTCATCATAAGTCTTCCTTTAATAGATATTTTACGGTCACCCATGAATAGTTATGAATAACAATAACCCTACATAGTTTATTTGATATCGTTCACAGTTACTTAATCATTTATTTATTTATTTGCATTAAATGTAGTAGGTACAATAAGTTGGTCATAAAGTATTAAGTTCATACATTAAGCCAACTATGGCATGCAAATATAATACACAAGAATAAATTGGAATTAATTAACGAATGAACATTAAAATGAAGTAAATATATGTCATTAAAGCAAAAATTAATTAGAATTTAATAGTAATTGTAATAATGCGTGATAATCTTATTTCTTATGTCAAATATTCATTCAAATTATAGTAAATTTTATCTAACAAGAATTTTTTAAATTTGTTTCTGAACATATTGCATGGTAATATTTTAATATCATACGGTAATTTATTATAAATGTTAACACACATCCCATATGCATTTTTTTGGAGCAGGGAAGTACGCTGTGGGGCAAGCGCAAGCCGTTCGGGATGTCTAATGTTGCGCGGATACACTTGAGCCGCTGCGCGCTGTTTTAAAAGTGTTTTTACTTACTTAGGTACTTTGCTTTTATACCTGAATAGCAAATTAAAACGCTTAACATAAACCTTCTATTGTAATGCATATTTATTCTAAACAAATACTTCAATAAATAAAATCACGTTGAATTATTTTTTGTTATTACAAAAGTAGTTTAAAACACGGTACTTACCGTGCCGCATGCCCTAAGCCGGCGTAGGCCCGTGCTTCAATGGCTCTATCGCCTAAGTTTTGAGCGATTCTGAGAACATTCTCATGGTATGCTATAGCTTGGGAAAAGTTCCGCCTGTAGTGATAAGACGAGCCTAGGTTTGAGTACGCTCTTGCTTCTTCCACCTGAAATTAATATTTTTTAAGTGAGTTTTTCATAAAATTCATTTATGAAAACATATGTAGATATGTATTACTTAAATATTTATATGTATATAACCACTAGTACTAGTACTTAAATCTTTATATAAAACTTCTGTGCGTGTGTATTCACTGAAGGGAAGAGGAGCCTAAACGGCTGGACCGATTTTAATGAAATTCATTGCGTGCATTCAGATGGATCCGGGAATTTTGCGCTAATTATTTTTTTTCAATTATTTTTATTCAAAATTAATTGATTACAAGACGAGTTTGGAGACAAAGAGTCCTACCACCTTCAACCTTCTTAGTATCCTTGTATTACTATAGTTTACTGATCTGTTATCGAGTATTCAAAAGATACAAGAACGAATAAGTTATAAAAGGGATTATATAATTTAATTTACTTAATATAACCATCTGCATCCGTAGTATAGTTTTAAGGATGAGATTATAAATGCTGGCATTACCTCGCTGATTACTACGGTTATTATTTATTTTTGTAAGATATTCTATTTTGTGTAAGGAAATTAGGTATATACGTTAACGCTTTCTACACTCAAAGCCCCACATTAGGATTTTCTCGTGAGTCGTGGGTGCCATGGACACACAAAGACGAATACACAAACACCCAGACCCAGAACAGAAATCTAAACTATCCAATCTATCTATCATCAATATCATCAACAAAAATCTAATCTACCATTCAGATATCTGTCTGGCCGGGGATCGAACCCGGGATGCAGTGGGCGTGTCAGGCAGGTGTGATGACCTCTCCACCACGCGGGTCGTTATAGTATATGCCAGTACACACATAATAGTTATACGCAAATGTATGTGTGGCATATTTGTTACAGGCTTCTAAACATAGATCTCCATAGCACGCTAGGCTCTGAGCTTCCGAGAAAAGCTTACAGGAACAGCGTTTAAGTAAAAGTACCTACATTTTTTTTTATTAGACTGAAGTAGCAAACGAGCATGCAGTCCACCTGATGGTAAATGGTTAATGCCGCCCATGTAATGTCTGTAAGCAACTTCATATAATACAGAATTTCTATCTAAAGTCGATCACAGATACGTTGCTACTCCCGAGGACTGAGATGGTCGCCTCATATATAAGTGAGCCGGCAACCACGCCCTTCCAACGAAATGCAAGAACTGCTTCACGCTAGAAATACATACATCTTGGCTCCATATATTATCAACAGAGATTGTTCGAATATCCTTATGTCTGGTATGGTAATTATTCATAAAAAACTAGTTTTCTAAATGCAGCCCAGTTGTAAAGTTAAGCCTTTATTCGCATTGATTTCCAGTTTCACTCAGGAATAAGTTATAAATATTTTTTATTACTTCTATTTTAACTATAAACAGATAGGTATATGCAATTCTAATCACCCATTGCTTATTCATGATCGAGTAGTAGTTTATCATAAACACTTTTTTGCTGAAAGTTTAACGCACTTCAAGACAAGTTCCTGTCCCTCCTGTGTTGATAATTACAGTACTTTTTCTTTCTCCGTAACGAACTATGTCCCGTCTGTTGGAATTAGAAGAATCCGTAGATCTTATGAAGAGGCGTGTTTGTCTTATTTATGTGTTGGTGTAAGAGTATTTGTAGTTGTTATTTCATAATCTTACCTTATTTCAATAGTTTTAATGTTAGTTAATTTTTTGTTATTTTGTTAAAGATAACATATGTACGTAAAAACTTTTCGATTGTTGAAGTATGTTTTGTTGTATATAGCTATACCATATATTCTTGTTCAAGATGTATACAAAAATACATATGATTTCATGCTGTGAAAGTACTTTAGATAGATAAATGATAAAATATTTTGATAATAGTTTATCGTACCTTATTATCGTAAATTAAATGACTTATAATTTTAGACAATGTTGATTTATAAGTTTTATTTGCATGAGGGAATTTCAAAAAAGCTCTATTAAATAAAGTACTATTACATTTAGTAGTAGAGGAAGAGGTCCAAGAGTGAGACTATAGGATTTGGATTCTATTTCAGGTATTCGATAAAACAAAAAGATTCATGACTTCCATTATTTAAATAATTTACATAATTTAAAAAATACAAATTTCTTTCATTAGAATATTTGACGAGTCATATCCGAATATGAAACAGTTAACAGTCATGCTCTTCCTGTATTAGTAGGGATTAACGTTTGTTTACTCAACCCTTACCTGCGGGCCATGAAACATTCGCTTGAAGCCGAAGAATCAGCGCTAAGGTTTAAAAATAAATAAATAGATCTGTAAATTTATTTGCTAAAATTCGCCCAAACTTTGTAATGAAGCTTCAATCAATTGTTTTGTGGCCTTTTTGTTACAAAATTGGAGACATACATTTATTTTTAACGCTGAAAGGTAACGCTTGCACAGCGATGCGAATTACGTTTGAAATGAATATTTAGTTTCCTTTGTTTTAACATACCTGATCCCCTAATCGTCGAGCGAGTCTCAAATGCTGTGTATGACAATCCACAGCGGAGTCGAACTCGCCCATTGCCAGGTAGACGGCGCCAACGTTCCCGATCTCCCTCGCTTCCTGTAGTCGGTCTCCCATTTGTTTGACAAGCTGCACGCATTGCTTGTGGCTGGCTAGAGCGTTTGGATAGTCTCCGATGGCGGTGTACACGTGTCCTAGTGATGTGAGCGCTGCTGCCGCAGCTTGTGTGTCCTGGGAAGGAAGAAAATCTATTTAAAATATCGGAAATAGCAATATTTTTAACACAAACTCGATATTAATATCGATAGAACCAATAGAAATATATAATTTATCATAAATAACACATTTATGATAAATTATATATTTCTATTATTATATGACCTTATGAATAATTGAATCCTAAACGGACATTTAATTTAGAATTTTGTGTAACAAATGCGAGAGTAAAGTATAAAATTAGTCATTAACACAATTATTTACGAAATAAATTATTCAGAATACCTCGTTGTATGAAAAATAATTTAAGTAAATTATTTACAATATTCACATAATTGTCTTTATTAAAAAATACTTGTAGTTGACAAAATATAATATGCTAAGTCAACTTACTCAGAAATGATATAATGAAACTTATATACTCAAATTGAAATCAAACCCGAGAATTTCTGAATGGCAGACCGGTGACAAGTGTAGTGAAACGTGTGCCGAAGGGGTCGCCAAACAGGATGGCAGGCAGGGTAGATACAAAGTTATTCAACGTATGTACGTTTCTTTCGTGTTATCTTCATTTAGTATCTATTTTAAGCTGTTAAATCGACTTTATAAAAATATTTAACTTCGTGCCGCGTCGTAAATTCCCATGAAACACAAAATGTTATCTTGTAAGTACTACAAATCAATAGTATTTGTAAGTAAATGTTCTTATCAGCGCTTTCTAAAATATGGGCCAACTACTTTCTTTTAAGTTTGCTTTACTCGTTTCTTAAATAAACCTAAAACTTTAACTCAATATCTTCTAAAACTTTAACTCAATAGTAATAAGTTCTACTTTCCTCAAACATTTAATGTGTGTCTGTTCACTTTGGGAGATAAAAGGATTATAAAAGTAAACAAAAACGAAAAAAACATTAGAATGCAGCGCATCCTTTTCACCGAGGAAGTGGAGGGCAAAGGAAAAAATATCCGACGACAGACCGCCAATAGGTTCTTTGTCTCGAACGGAATGGAATAGGGAGGGGCGCCATTATCAATGGTTTCGATAAATTTAACTGATACGTTATGAACTAAGGAAGTTATTAGTTTCTTATGCATAATGGAAGTAGTTCAGCCGTTACTATTTGAGATACTATACTCTAATAATGTATTTAACTTTCATTATATTCAAGTACGAACTTATGTACCTTTTGACTAGTGATCACAACACCATGGAAACATTTATTTGGTTAAACGAACGAATGAAACATTATCCATATTTGATGACTTTTTAAAAGTATGTCTTTCTAACATTGTTTAGATACTAACGCTTTATAATTTTAAAACCTTTAACCATAAGTACTTTTTCGCAGTTGCATAGTTCAAAGTGTTATATAAATAATATTAATTCCATGAATCGTATGTTGTTTGGTTGTATAATAGGGTTTTATATACATTCTAGATATAATTATATTAATAATATTATACTTAAATAATGTAATATTGTTTTGTTATTTTAATATGTATAATGCACCCAGTGAATGCTTTTTCACATCGCATATTCAACCAATGCATTAAATTGCGAAGTTTATTGACTTTGGGATATTCATAGAAGCTAAAAAGGTTCGTTTCTTTGACTGTCTCATTCTTCGAATCAATGTCATATTAATCCTAGCGCGTCAAGTATGTAAATTCTGCATCAACAATGTTGCAGGGACAAATAAGGTACGATCTTTTAATTTAAACTCAGTTGCAATTACTGTCGATGGATTATAAATATAATCGATAACCCCGACATCGACTTTCTCGTGACAGCGGGACCACACTAACGTTAAGTCGGCCGGTCCAACAATCTAGCTAATTAAGTATGTGCAACATGATACGATAACGTGGTGATTTACATATTGACTCGATCTCCTTTGAACGTTTCCAGTTTAATAGAAGGCACGGCGATGCACTCAGATATCTGTCACTACACAGCATTTAAACGTACGGAGCGGACAGAGATCTGTGTCTTAAACCGAAACGACTTTAATAAATAATACGTTGAGTGAGACGCGTTTATCAACCTCCATTATATTTTCTTTTGTACGCTCGTTTGTTGGGTTGCTAGTACAATGCGATACAGTGTGGACTATTATGCAGAAACTAGTATCAAGTACACCGCGTTCTTGAGCCCTTTGTTTCTTTTTGTCGGATGTCAGTCCCGTTGTATAGAAATCCCGTGGATCTACTTGGAATTCTATAAAGCAATACAATTGTGGTCTCACGCCTCACTTGTGATCCTGCTAAGTGAATAACTATGGTTATTTCTTATTTTAGATCAGGGTTAGCTTGTATTGGCCACATGTATTTCTCATGTCAAATGGTCACTGCGGTATATGTACTTTTAATCTATATCTATATCCATATTAATATATAAAAATAAGATGGTGTGTGTCTGTGTGTGTAACGTGGATGTAGCTTATTTAACTGGTCAGTCTATAGGCTACTTTTGTTTTCGATCTTTTCATTATTTAATATAGTGACTATTTCAGTGACGTCACTACTACCTTTGGTTTCGAACTTTCATATTTTCATTTTAAATAAAAAAGAACGCTAAAAATAACATACTTTTGATGTCATATACGAGGTTAACATTTAATTTTCTATCTGGAAGGCCCTTATCATCTTTTATATACCTTTAACGGTTAGCGAGTAAAACCTACTTTTTTTTGTTATGTATGTATGGAAGCACGGGTGCCTAATTCAGCTAGTCGCAAATAAGATGAAAAGTAGTGAGGACTAAGCTGGAAAACCTTTTTTGACTCATCACTACTTCCAAACCGATAAAACAATTAATTCTCAACACGCAGATAATATGTATAAAAAGTAGCTCATTCGAAAATTCTTGATTATTATTCTGATTCTCTAAAGTCAGTTGATGGTTCTAATATTTCTGTATGTCTCATTAAAACGAGATCAGTAGTTTTTGCGACGGCACATAATGAATAGCCGGACACAGAATTCTGTTTTAGTAATGATATCCTTTATGTTACGCTTGAAATACCAAAAAAAAATTTATTTTGTTTTGATTTATTCCAAGAGGCTGGAATATAATGGCGAAGTTTTTGTGGGGCTCCAAAAGTTCAACAGGATGCTCTATTTAGTTGCCTAGTGCTAACCAGTTTTAAAACAACTTAATTATTTTATGATTACTTTGCATCTAACATTTATCATTAATACTAGTTTAGTTAACGATTTTGTTCGTCGGATTTTTGGTTACGTTGAGTAGGGCACAATTTATATGCACATTAATACATAGTGTAATTCAAGCTAATATTACCATGTTAACAAGGAATTCGATTTAATATTTTGATATTGAAAATTGATATTTGTCTTATAACAGTGTTAATCGCTATGTTTTAGTTTGAAGAGTATAGTAAGGAAAGCTATGAGGTATCTCAACTTAGCTATCAGGGGTAGCAACGCTGTTGGGGTTTACCTCAGTTAGAATTTCAATTCTATTTAGAGTTGATTACAGCTGCTCTTAGGCGGCAGAAAAGCTGCGTATCATCAGGTCAAAGAAACGTAAGTTTGCTTCTTCATTTACTCAATCCAAAAGCTCTAAGTTGGTCATTTACGGGCAGACATTTTAATTTTCTTCGTATGTTTTAATTTAAGTATTTATGTCACTTGTTTTTACTTAAACATGGGTATGCATAAATTAACTATTTAGCAAGCTATCAACATGTTGGTATTTAGCCTCAAGTAAATATTTCAAGGTATGTGTGTAAAACATACAAAATTCATGATTACTTTGGATTGGCGTGGAATTTTCGGTTCATGAATATTCATTTTGAGTCAACGATTATTTTAATTACTTGTCTTCTGCCTTCATTGGACTAATAATTAAGTTTCGCTATGTCATAAAACAAGACTGCAAAAATATTCACGATTCACGAGTTAAGTAGGCATTTCATAAACATTTACGACGAGCTATGCATTTTTAAATAACGTAACAGGTATTCCGTGTATAATTTAATTTATCAAAGCGTAGAAAAATTACTTTTAACCGACTCGAAACGAATTATACAAGGGCGATAAAATCGTCGGTAGTAGAATTAACACTGTGTACATTAACTGTGGTAAGCCATAGGAAAAATCTTATCAGTATTACATGAATATTGTTTATTATTTATATAATGTATTGCATTAAAATACTCACTTATATGTCCATAGGTACATAACACTATTATTATTCTCACAGTAGCAATAAAATAAAATTGGATACGATTTACATAATATTAATAGGTCTAAGATATCAAGAGATCAGACGTTGCGAGATGCGCGAAGTATTTGAGCGATGCCACACAGAAATACTCGGGCTTCACTCTTTTAAATCCCTTTAATCTTTGACGGGCAATTCGAAAGCATGGATTAAGGCTTACGCCACATCTAACTGATAAAATGCATATGTGATAAACATGGGAGTGTATATATTTTTTAAATATACCAGTTAATTTTTACTTTCTATTGATATTTTACGAAAGTGATGTGGCAGTTTAGTTTTGGTCAAACTTAAATGAACAATTGGATTATCAAAAACGATTCAATTTGTCAACAAATTAAAATAAGCGCTGTTTAATTAATTGACTTATAAATTAAATTAATATTTGGATTGTAGTTTCCCGTACTACTACATTGAAAGATCGATATAGGCCATTATATTAAGAAATCAGGTAAGTGGTTACCGCCGACCATGGACACCTGGAAGAAGCAGTATTGAAAAATTGAAAATAGTCAGTTTCTTCGACCCTAGCCGGCCGATAGCACCTGCGTAGCGTCGGTTATTCTAGGCATTCACTAATGAAGCTCAGTTACTGGCTCACATGTTACTGTCAAATTATTCGCGGTCGGTATCTAGGCGCGCGATCGTGACGGCTAAACTTATATTAATGTCCGTATGTCCGTAATATGTACGTCTGCATGCCGGTGATGGTAGTGGTGATATAGGAATCTTTAATTATGGTAATCTGGTAAGACACCCAGTATAACGCTGAATTATGTCCGCTATTTGTATTAGCCATTGCTATTAGCATTATCCTTTTGGTGAAGCCACTCTTATACTTTCACCTTTCGTTTAAGTTATTTATAGAGGTATAAATGCAGTGAAATGTTTCATATATTGGTTATAGGGATTCGTTTATTCGTGAATATAGGTTATTTTTATGTTTTTTTTTTTATAGCTAACAATATGCCAAACACTCCGCAATATCATGGCAATAAATCAGCGATACGTGTATTTAATTGATTAAATAATTTTATTTCCAGGGGCCAGATTATAATTTAAAGTTTCGAGAAAATAATTACTGAAATTAATTATCATTTTTTTTTTTTTTACACCATTCTAAGTATAATACTAAATAAATAATAATTTTACTGTCGGTAAAACGAATACAATTTAATATTATGCTAAATTATATAAAGTAAACATTAAATATAGTAGGCTTCATCCAAATTGCTGACCTTGGGAAGCGTCCCCAAAATGCTGGCGACATTGCCTCGTTGGATCGCTATGCTAATCCTCTGGCCGAGGTAAGCAATAACAAGTAAACAAGTAACAACCGAGTAACAATATGCCAATTTACGGAATTAGACAGTATAATTTCAGAAATTTATAGAATTAGTTGCAGCTGTATGTTATTTAGCTACACCTTCGTTTTCTATTTAATTTCTATTTTTGTGTCATAAATAATTTTTAAAGGATTTTTTATGAATCTACATTTAACCGAACCGCGAGCAAAAGTTAGTAAAACACTTAAGTTATACAATTATTTTACTCCATATTCGGACACTCAAAGGTACTGTAGGATTGATAGTCTGGACGGTTTAAAAGATTATCTACTAGATAAAAGTGGTTCTTTAACTGAGAGATATCTTTTAAATGTGGATTGACATTATTGTAGAACAGTGATAGCCCTTTTTTTTGTAATGAGGAAACCTTCAAAAAGTACCCGACGCCGTGGGAGCACCGCAGGGTTATGTGGGATTTTTAACGCACTAAAACCCCTCAGCGCTGCATGGAGGTCTCCGGGATCTCCAACGGAGTCCTTTGAGTGCGATGCCCCTTACGGACTCTCCCCGGTGAGCATTTTCGCTCACCGTGCCTTCAGATATTATGACGGTATGCGACCACACATGCCGCCGTCCTTCCCGAGGTTGCTTGGCTCGGCTCAAGCTCCTTCTCTTGCCGTTCGCAACCCCAAAAGCCCCCTTTTAGTCGCCTCTTACGACAGGTAGGGGATAGAAAAAAGTGGTTCTTTAACTGAGAGATATCCTATAAATGTGGATTGACATTATTGTAGAACGGGGATAGCCTAGTGATTGATATTGAAATTTAGTAGGTAGAACAAGTATGGTTCGACCGGGGAAGTATTATCGCCACACCTATTACTAGCCCTATTACTAGCGAAAAGCAGTTTTTGCATAACAATGGAAGGGTTTGATTACTACCTCACTTTCATACAAAGCGACCATCTTAGTCTGCAACATATCGTTGCGCTGCAACGATACTAGAACCCACGTTCTATATGAAGTTAATTACAGGTGTCCTTAACGGCGGCGGTGGCCACTTATCATCAGGTGGACTGCATGCTCGATTACTACTTCAAGCAAGTAAAAAAAATTCTGCCTCTCATTTTTCGACATTAAATATTACTTGCTATAACGGTGAGTGATGGAAATCATCGTGATGATATCTACACGCCTGAGAGATCCTTAAAAAAGTTCTCAAAGGTGGTAGAAGTATTTTAAATTGCATTTAGCCAGCGGATTAGACTATGACTTAACACCATTTCATTTTGAGAGGAGACCCGTGCCCAGCAGTGGGACAGTAATGAGTTGATATAGCAGTGTCCTAGACTACAAATGAGACTCGGGTCAATCGTGAGCGAATAAAAAACAAAGTATCAGAAACATACATCTATAGGGTCGTTTGTAACTTAAAAGGAAATCGTCCCTGTACGTCGTTGTTCCGATAAATTCCAAGTCGGCTACCATTTCGCGGTTATTTTGAATCACCGCGAGTTTTTGTTAAGCGCCGTTGCGCGGAACACGTAAAGTAAATATTTTTATGACTATTTGTTCTACAGCTTGTGCTACGTTCGTGTGACCGGTGCGCTTTGAGTTACAATAATACCACGATTATTGTTTCTTGCTTTCGTTGACACATACCTTATATATTTGCATACGCTAAATAACGCACATGTTGTCGGAATGTTCGCAGTATTGTTTATTATACTCAAATTATATATATAAAGCGCATTTGCTCCAATTTGTTTGTGGTTTGGTGTTAAGCGGTTTTTAAGTTAAATTTCAATCTTATATTTTATGCGATTCCTTTTCTTTGATGAAGTCAGGAACAAAACGTATGTTCAAACTCTAATCAAAATGCTTTTAAAGTCTCATTGAAATTGGGTCAACATAAACATAAGACAAGAGACAAACTCAAACATAAATAAAAATATTTCATCTTTGTATCCTGCAAACTATATCTAAACGATGCAAATACGCAATTTATATTTGAGGCGGCTCACTTATTATATGAGGCGACCAACTTAGTCCTCGTCCTGATCGACTTTAGATAGAACCTCTGTTCTATATGAAGTTGCTTAGAGGCGAACATGGGCGGCAGTAATCACTTGCCATCGGGTGGAGTGCATGCTTGTTTGCTATTTCAATTAGATAAGAAAAAAATAACTTAAAGGTATGACAGGTCACTGAGAAAAATTTAATGATGTAATAGTCCTACGTAACCTGGCCACATAAGCCTCTCCTTGGTTGCCTGAGAGTTCCCTTCGACACAAAAATGCTTGTCCGATTACAGAAGGTAAAGTGATAATTTTGCAACACAACTTTTTTTTTATTAATTTCAAGATGTGAAAACTGAAGAACAAAGCATTTCCAATAAAAACATCGATCAGCCAATACGAATATCGAGGTGGTCGTTAAGTATCAATATCAATTATAAACTCGTCTGGTCCGTCAGAGCTTCACTTCCGACATCAATTTAAAATTCGTTTCTCATGCGGCTTGTTATTAAAACTGAAGATTTTTAAATAAATTGTAAGTCAGGGATTTCCAAAATATTTTGAAAAGAGACCCCTTTTTCCAAAATGACTGATACCTCAGACCCACATTCCTAAATTACTTTTTATACAAATAACCTGTCTTTAGTCTATTTTCTATTGTTACAAAATACTTGCCAATTAAAAACAACATTGCTATTTTTCTGTTGTCAATTAAGTAAGCTATAAAGAATTTCGAAAATTCGAAGTACATAGAGATAATGTGGACAATGTAATCCCAATGTTGGAAAACATATTAATCGCTCTAAATTTCCATTCTGTTTTGTGCAAATTAATTGTATATAACTTAGCAAGCTTTCTTAATGTACCAAATATGCTGTATTCTTCAAATGTATCTCAATTAATTTAATCACCTTATTTCAAATATACATTTCGAGGCCAAACAAAAGGGCAGCAAAATTTCATAAACTGACTTAAGGTCCTTTAAAATTTTACTGTTATACTTCCCCTAATACAATGTACTCTTTTTCAATACTACGAACCGGAGATTCGGGCACTGACGATGGGCACAGTCCATCAATATAGTGCTTTAATGAGATATGAAGAGAGGTATTCTAGGCTTTACTCGGTGATAAAATCCGTAGCGAAAAATATAATTTCAAGCAACGTCAGCCGTCGATTATTGGAGAGAATGGCTTGGTATGCAAATCGTATTAGATATACAATGTGTTCTTCCTTAAACTTAGTGTATACTTTAGCAACTTTAATTTTAATATTGTAGTTAAGAAAATAGTAAACTCTCTGAATATAGTATATTAATTTGGAGATTGTGATACTTGCTTTATAAAGAGCTATCTCGACGCTACTTACACGATGACAGAGCTAATCGAGCGGTAGCGGTGCAGAGTTATGTGGGCCGCGTAGCTGTGCTACCGTCGGCTATCGCTGTTACTTATCTTAAGTATACATATTCACGGGTATTTGCTACAAAAAGCGCATTATTATATTAAATGGTGTATATATGAGGAAAAAAGGAAAATGGCGCTTTCATAATTTGAAAAACTGATGAAATGGATCTTGCAGCTCACATTATTTTTCTTGACTTGACACAAAGACTTAGTATACGAACACCCAGACCTAGAATATAAATGTAAATTCGTCATTTAGATTGTTGGAAATCGAACCAAGAACCTTCTAAGTGTCAGAACAGTGTCGTTCATCGTTGCGCCGTCCCAAATTCCATATGTACATTTGTAAGTTTTTTTTCTCGCACTAATAATAACCCCTGATCTATTCTACTCGTATGTGTGTTATATATGTATTTTTTTGTTATTGCAGAACGACTTCAAAATCCTTGAAAAATCCAATAATATGTTCAGGTTGTTTTATATCTCCTTTTTTTGTTTCAATAATGTTTTTTGTTGTTTACAAAAACCTTTAAATAAAACAAATGGAACTTGTCAGATGAGGCGACGATTAGGTAAGGTTTGTTACGGTAATGAGTCTGGGAAAAACTGCGTAAATCAATTTACTGACTAACTGTCTATATAATTGGTCCATATTCTTTTAATTGACATAATACACGTACATCATTTTCAAGGCATCGTGATATGATGACGACAATTAAAAAAATAAGTGAGCCTGCAATTTCAATAGCCAGTGCCGACATTACCCCAAGTTACCTTACCTTGTAAGTATTTTATAATGCGTATGGACCATTCTAAGTTAGTTCTCGTAGTTACTTAGTATCTGAGCCGATATTATTTATATAACTCGGCCTATTTCAGTCAGGTTCATGTAAGTACGAGTAGTAGTGACCATTTAATATTGCGTTTGCGTGCATGTTAACTATTTCTATATTGATAAATGTATAAAAGAATTAACTATAGTTGGAGACGGAGTTGAGTTAATTGTTTATTTTTGCGTTATATTTGAATATAATGCTCTAGTGTGGATTGGTTTAGAGTATTTAAACATTCTTGTTGATAGCTAAAGATAAAACACCTATTGAATTGTAATATTATGAAATAGATATGTATTTGCAAATGTACTTGTATATAAAAATAAAACTGTACCCTAATAAAACCTTAATAAAATGCACTAATAAAAGTCCCGATTGAAATGAGGTATATAAATATTTTGTTACTTATATACAGTAAAATATATCTTTGATATTAATTACGTAATAATTTACGTGAAAATGAAATGTTTGGTTGCAATTACTCAACCAGGAGTACAAAAACCACTTTCTCTGCACTACGATGTTCGAGCTATGTCGTACCAGCTTGTAGCGCCTGTAGAAGCCAGTCTTACGCGAAAGAAATCTACAAATAGCAAAACTCCGTTTCTTATTAGCCTTTTGAGGCGCCGCCACCCGTCGCAGCAATGCTAATTTGCAGTAAATGCGCCAACATGCACTGAGGTCTTTATTGCACCACCGTAATGACTCTTATCGATCATCAATTCTTATTATCCAACTGGAAGCTGCTAAAAGAGGAAATGGGTTCGCGTTTTCGTTTTTTACACCCACGCATTATCATAGATTTCTCAAAGATTTTACCACACACGCTTTTAGTTCCAATTAATGCAGAAAAAGCTAATGATTATCCATGTGTTACCCTTACTGAGCGATAATTATTGTAGCTATTTAATGCTTAACATGATCCATGTGATAAGGAAGATTCTCTATAGGCTTTATTCCAAGAACTGTAATTACACTACGTGGAACCAATATCTTACATTGCGTTGGATAGAAATTGTTAGAATTATTGATCGGTGAATCGTTCAACGTTACGTTGTAATAGCACAATTCCCCTTCTTCCCGTGAACATCTTTGGTAACTAAGGGACAAATCCTAGAGATGGACAGCAGCGGATTGGGGAACGTACTCAGTCTACATAACCTTTTCATGGGGGAGAGGGGGTCTTCAATATACCACGCTTGGTCATAAGGAGGTGGGGCTTAGGTTTTCGACACGTATTCAATATAACGTAAAGGAAACTAGAAAGGGAGGGTGGAGGGGGTCTACTTATATATTTCGGGTGATCACTACTAAGTTTTGACCTCCCTTCCTGAGAGGTCAAAACTTATCAAAAATAAGTTACGTGGATTGGATCAGTTCCCTAATCATCTGTGTATCACCAACACGTTATGCTAGTCGCGGTGACTGTTGTCAAAAATGAACGTTAGAGGAGACTTAACAAGATTGTTGGATGGATTTTGAATATTGTAGTGTAGTTGCTAAGTGTACTGAACTATTCTTGGGATTTGGTGCATTCGATAACAAAAATAACATTTAACGATATTGACTCTACGAACGATAAATAATCAGTATCGTGTGGAGTATGTATATTACATACAGTTTATTATTGTAACTATAAGCTATAATAGTTTAGCTAGCTAATAGCTAATTTCAAGGAATAATTAGAATGTTTGATATTTATACAGAGGTAATGATGTTAATATGGTACAGAGATAATTCTGATTCTGATTTCTGATTCTGAGGAATGAAACTTTCCTAGAATAAATAAGAAAAAAACATTTTAACTCTAAAAATAGAGAATTAATTTTCTGCTTATTGTCATGGTTTTAAAATTCATAGTTAAGGTAATATCTTCTTAACTATACACTAGAGAACATAGATGTAAATTTTGAAAAACTTTGAGATATATAGTCTCCAAAATAGTAAGAAAATGGAAAGAAAAAATCTAAGTGCTGAGGTTTCCACGGAAAATAGTTTGATAGGAAATCTCAACCACGTCAACACACATTATGAAAATGTTTTAATTTTTCACATCTTGTACATTGTAATTTATACATATAAATCATTTCGTAATTAGGTCTTTACTTATTCCGCAACACCTTTTAATTACAGTTAAAATAATTCAACTCATTAGATTGAAATCGTGACCGCCATTATTGCTTGCCACTTGCTTTCAAATCGTGACTGCAATGGGAGCATCTTAGCCGAAACCTCTTACAAGTATAATTGATTGCGTATTATGAGCGCATAGCAGTCAATAAATTACTGTTGTAGGAAATCGCTGAGCATAGAGTTTGTACTCTACTGCTTGTTCGGGTCTACCGAATGACCGCTTAACACGTTCGCTACATCAAAGAGCTGTATACTAGCGCATTCTTAAGTGGATAAGATTATGATTTTGTACGTGCAGGTAATGGACAGAGGCAATATAATAATTTAACGTTTAACATTAGGTAGACCTATTCTTTTTTTTTTTCCTCACTCCGTAAGGTTGTCTGGAAGAAATCACTGATTAGCTTTAAGACAGCTCATTATATTGTTTTAAAATGGTGATTTTATTGTTGTTTCTATGTTATCTTACATAATTAATTTTTATAACTTATAATCCAGGAGTGTGACGAATGTGGAATCCGGTGATATATCTGAGGTTAGTAATGTTAAATATGTTAATGTTAAGACTGAAGTTTTAGGACTTTGGGTTAGTAAGACTTGGTAAGATCTAAATACAATAGTAATTACGTGTTGCTATCACGTGAACTAAGTTGGGATGTCTCGTGTGCTAGCGCACTTTCCTACATGTTTTAGACTGGATTACGGCAGCATACACATTTTTGTTGCAATATTGACTAAAGATTAACATCGTACTCTGCTACCTAAGCGATCCAGCTTAGCTTAGCTGGCAGAGTGCGTATAGACAAAAATAAATGTCCTCAGAGGTAGCAAGTAAGATTGAACTTATCTGTTGATTACCGATGTCTATGGGAGGCAGTGGGCACTTGCCATCATTTTAGCATGCAGTCCACCTGGATTAGATGCGTTTGCTACTTCCATATTTAAAAATATTTATGATATATTGATAATGATAGTTATTGAAGATTCCTGTCTAAAAGGTTGGTAATGCAGTATGTACTTTAGCATAATTGTATCTCGTACATGCTCATATAATCCACTTATATTAATCTCCTATTTAATATAATAACCATTCAAACCTAACTCAGGAATTTAAACGAGTCCGTTTATCAGTAATCGCTTAGGCAATTAGTTAACTTAATCAGAAATCATTTGGTTTTAATCCGCAATTAAATCTTAGAATAAAAAAATGTATGAGCCGCGTAATGGTTTTAAATATGATATAACGAATTAAATATTTTATGTTGTACGAATAGGATAAATAGAGATATGCAATAGTTTTATGTGTTTTGTAAATGGCCAAGCTATTGATGTGCATAAATATATCATCCAATGATCATTTCAACCGAGGAAAGACTTTTATGTTCTCAAAGAGGAAAATATAACTTACATTTCTGGTTGTATTAATTACATATGATTTTTACTTCATAACTTGAAGTTACAAAAGTTATTTCTTTCACAATAGTTGAATCATTTTATTGCGAAGAAAATCGAGGATTTAGCAATATACGAGTATTAATTTTCTTATACTTTTATGATCATCTTGCGTGATAGATGTTCTTGAGGCAATATCCCGATTAAACATCGTGTCACTGCACACCCAGCATTCATAAGGTACGTATCATTGTATGCGTTAAATAAAAGCCATTAATAACAACTCAGTGTACTTGACAGTCTTATTAATTTAACAAACAAAGGTACTAAAAATAACCGTGACCGAGGTCATGGTCGAGGCGAGCAATCCCATGTGAAAATTAAATAAGTCTTGTTCCCTGCGTATGCGCACGTTTATTTTTACAACTGTGTATTTATTTGTACCTACAATCGTTATTTATTTGCAACCGGAGAAATGAAAATGTTTAATGCCCTTCTTTATGTAAATATTCCATTGTGGTTATTTGAAACTCTACTTATTTTAGTTGCGATAACTTGGATACGGTGTAATGTACTCTAAGCAATTGTTAAGAGTACTTTATACTCTACTTAGATACTGTAAGTAATTGCTCCGAGTAGAGTATGAATTATGTCTGTACTGTTAGCAAAAGTATTAATAAATTAAATTCATTAGTTATTAAACTATGTTAAACCTTTAACAAAGTGAAATAGGACATATGTAGACAAGCTGTATGTTTCTGTAAATAAAACACATATTTATATTTTAGCACCAAATTGTCCTTGTCTTTTAGTAGATTAATAGATAGTTATATAAAAGATAAATTTATCGTACTACCTACGATAAATTTAAGGGTAAGATTTCATATAACTTGACCTGTCCCTGACATCAAATTAAGTAAAACCATTAACTATTGTTACTTAAAATTATGACATATTTTTTTACGAGATTGGTTGATTTAGGATTTGACTTGACTGACTTGAGTTATATTCAGGACTAGCTGCGCCCCGCGGATTCACCCGCGTAAGTTTCGACGATGATATATAGCCTATAGCCTTCCTCGATAAATGGGCTATCTAACACCGAAAGAATCTTTCAAATCGGACCAGTAGTTCCTGAGATTAGCGCGTTCAAACAAACAAACAAGCAAACTATTCAGCTTTATAATATTATTAGTATTAGTATAGATGTGGAAAGTGTTTTTATAACATTATTACAATATTATCTGACATTGACAATGACATGGCCTGTATGTTTTGTCTAGAGTAGAATACCCTTTTCAATTGGGCATAAAACGTGTTGAGAATATTAAAACATAATCGTTTTTCGCATCTAATTGCTATTAATCTGTAACTGTCAACAACTATATGAGTTAGTGTATTAAGCCTTGAGAAATGTATTGTTGTTTAATTGTACCGGAAATAAGAATTGTGTTAGCAGTGTGTTTGTTTAACATTATGAAATAATATATTATTATGCATGTTATTAAATCGTGTAATGTTTTGGCATTGCATCTTTTTGCTAATTAGTATAGTTTTTGCAATCTAGTAGAGTCTAAAAGTTGAAATGAAATTCTAACTTATGATTTTAATTATATCTTAGACATTACATACTAATATTGCTATATTCCTATCATTTTTTCCTACTTCTCTCAAAAGTTATAAAGTGTGATAATAGACTTCATACTACCGAAGAACACATTAAAACCTTTTTACCGGCTACTAATTATCATTATAAACAATAACGAAACTTATATTGCAAGGGATAACCCATAACACCTGCATATTTTATTAGACAGCCCTGGCTCCATTCCATATTTGTAAACGAAGTTACCTTCGTTCACAAATAGTCAATGGAGAACGGTGTGGGAGCATGCTCTATGTCTTCCTAATTGTAGATAATGTATTGCTCACAACAGCAAAAACGTAGATGTCCTGTGGGCCATATCTAACCAAATATCTAAATACATAATAAAGCTAATATAGCTTACCTTGCACTTCATAGCCAGCACAAGTTGATATCGGTGTGCAGTCAGCGCATCTTTATACGAGCCCTGGCTGAAGTAGGCGGCCCCAAGGTTGCCGTGTGCTCTGCACTCTCCAGCAGTGTCGCCAAGTGACTTAGCCACCGCCAGGTCCTGCTGCATGTAGTTAATGGCCGCATCGAGCTGGCTGAGCGCCCAGTGCGCGGAGGACAAGGCACTGAATACGGAACCCCTGCAATGAAAAATGTATTATATCTCTTGGGAATGAAAATATGAAATTTCGATAATAGTAATTAGTGAGGTTTTTTCTTCTTTTTTTATCAGACTGAAGTAGCAAACGAACATGCAGTCCACTTAATGGTAAGTGATGACTGCCGTCTATGTACAACTGTAAGTAACTTCATATAACAGGGGTTCTATCTGAAGTCGATCACAGATGCGTTGCTACTCCTAAGGACTAAGATGGACGCCTTATATGAAAGTAAGGCGGCAACCACACTCTATAGGAACTGCTTCACGCTACAAATAGGTGTGGCGGTGTTATCTCTCCGGCTGAACTATACTCATTCCTCCATCAAACTATTCTACACACCTTCTAACTATTCTATACTTGCCACACCATAAGTTTTAAGTATGGAGGTTCCAAGCGAAGTCTATTACACATATTGTCTTGGTACCTCATATAACCAGACTATACTACCTTAAAAAATTCGGTATTATACAATAACCTTAAAGCCTGAATACAGTAACGCAGAGATATAATCTAATAAATAGAAAATATATATTTTTTATTTTGTGTATAATTTATTTCTTAAATTACTTGCCGCAAATTTTCGAGCCACCCAGGGTTGATTGGTAGAGAATGCCAGACAGACATTAAATTTGTTCTACTGTAACTTTTATTTTATAGAGGTGCAATAAATAAATAAAATAGGTTTAAGTGTTGTGCCGCCACAAATGAACTACGAGTTAATGTTCCCGTTTACTTTAAATTCTTGGAAATCTAAAGGATTTAAAATGAAGATACGACTCTTAATAAATATTGATTAGTGCTAACATTAATGGTTAACATTTTAAATCAAGAGATAGTTAACATTTTCAATCAAGACATAGTTAATACAGACGATTAACGCACCTGGTGTTGCAACTTTTAGATACAGTGCCTTTCTGATTTACCGATTTCCTTATGAATAACAAAGCTGTTTGGTGTTTACCTTCCTACACGCTTTTAGCGGGACATTTATGTAAGTATTCCTTACTTTGATTTATTCATTAGTTTTCTACATAATTGCGTATAATAATAATAAATTCAAAGTATTTAATAGCCGAAAATTGTAAAGTTAACTATTTTCTTTACAACCTTTTGATTTTTATTTTGCCAGTATGGAGTATTAGCTGTATTAATTTACAGCTTAATTGAACAATCTTCGTTAACAGTATTTTTTGGGAACTGATGTACTAAATACAAGTTAAAATATGTTCATAATAAAATGTATTACTTTCATATTGATAGTGTAATTATAAAAAATCATCGAAATTATCGACATATCAAAAATTATTACAACGGATATGGTATGTAAGAAATGTCGATAAATAATAAATAAACATTTCTCTTGAACATTAATTAAATTAATCTTATCACGTTAAAATGTAGAGCTAAAAGTACCATATAAATTGCATCTCTACATATTGTGATGTACAACTAAGAATGTTTACGACATGATAGAATTTCACATGAATAAATAAATTTTATGGAACATCTAACTAAATCATATTCACTCACAGTAAAAGTAGTAAACTTGCAAATTAGTAGATACAGCCTTTTGACACCTCAGGATGTGCAATATCCTACTGCTTTTAAACCTGTTTTATGTATACTATACACGAGAATGTTTTATAAAATTGTAGAAAGCTTTTTAGTAAGTACCGTCGTCCACAAGTCAGTACATTAAAGTGACTTTTGCCGTCTACATCTTATATTTTATACTACATTTTCATTATATAAATTTATTTGAAACTAAAATACTTTAGTATTTTAGTTTCAAATAAACTTATATCTTATATCAAATATGTTTCAAATCAGACGTACCATGGTATGCTATGGTAAGAAGTTTTGTCTACTTTATTAAAATTTATAGGCCTATTAAATTTGAAATTGCTATTTTTTATAAGCAAAGTGAACAATTGAATTCATGAGTGGTTGTGCTTGAATTATTCACTGTTGTCTATAATAAATCGATGATATGTGTTAAATAAATAGGTCAAATACCTATTAGGCGACGGTGATTCAATAGTCGAAACCTCAATGAAAAGTAGGTACTACGAGTATATCCTTAGAATTGCAATTAATTAAGTCAAATTACACTCTTACTGCAAGAAATACACTTTCTCGTATTACGTCAGCTAACAGATCCTATAAAAAATTTTAAAATGTTACTTGTTTCTTCACGTGGCGCGCTCATCTGAGAAATCATTGCGTAGTTCACATATCGCGGCGAGTTCACAGACATGTCCATAGAAAGTTACACAACCAATTAGGGTATTAGGAGTCTATTAGATTGCTCCTCTATGAATAGACGTAACAATTCTACACGTAGTTGATGGATGCACCTAAAGCAGTTGATAGCGTGGATTAATAAGTGAAACTGTCCATTTATGGTGGCCCTCAGATTTGCTTTGCGACGTGTATTAATAACTTATTTCTGCCGTGTTGGGAGTTGGCTCCCGGAATCAGCCGCTCAATAGCGAGTAGGCTGCGGTATTAATGGTTTTTGCCTATGTCCGGGAATGTAAATGCTGATGTTGCATATATTAAAGGAAAATAGCCACGGGTTCGTATAGAGGTATAGAGTTATTCTAGCGATGTGCTGTTGTGAATTGGTCTTAGAGAATTTATGTGGGAGGTATTTCATGTAAGTTTTAAAAATATAGTGGTTGTGGACGAGTACAATCATTGCAAAAAAAATAAGGTAAGTAGTAATACTTATTAAAAATAGTTCTAATTATATTGTATAATTTTATAAGATAACCTTGAGTAATTTCGCTAGCTTGCACCCTAATACGTGGTTTCTCAATATCGAAGCAAAAATAGTGAAGTAAAAGGTTATTTTGTAAACAAGTCAGCTCTAAAAAGTACTTTCAAAGTAAACAATGAGAGAAGGACATAGATGTATTTGATACTCGTTTTTGTTGTGGTAATACAAGAGTTACAATATGATAGTTACGAAAACTGTCAGATATGACACGTTTTTATCAGAAGAGAATATGATCTTGCAGGAAAACGAAGTTAAGATCTATAAAGAGCAGTCGCATGCCCAAAAAGCACTATTCGCCCTTGCATAACGATGACATAAATATTATTGGCATCAGGTAATCCCTATAAGGACAATTTAACACTTATTTTCGATTTCATCATAAGACACCGCCTAATTACATATCAAAATTTGATACTGTACAGAAAAAAAACTTTTCAACAATGTTTCCTTTCAATTTTGTTCCATTATAAACAACGTGTAACATAATAAAAGGAATGAATAAAAATAATAATAGAGCTATATCGTCAAATAAATTACGCTACTTACAGAAGAAAAAAGGATTAAATTTATATGATCCGTTGGACCGTTACAGAGTATTTTTTATGCTATATTGATAAGGTACTTCCTCAATCAATGTTAGCTTCTAGTAAATTTTACTTACTTGAATATTAACTTTACCGTTAACACTCTTCAAACTTATAAACAAAGATTTTATGAGTTGTAAATATCATAGAGGTTTATTATTCGGACATATTTTTGAGCAGTGAAAACATCGTACGAGTAATATATAATGTTAATAAAGTATGGAATTCTGCATAAAACTTGTAGAGCCTTTCGAAATTAACACTATTGCAGTAATAATGCAATGTTATATTGAGTAACGGTCTTTGGCAGAAATACAAGCAATAAACAGGCGTTGGCATATATGTTGCTGAAACTTTACAACCATTTTTATTATATTGTTGCACATACGATGGCTGTATGTGTTGTGTTCAATCAAATAAATAATTGATAGGCTAACGGTTGAAAGTCGGCACTCTAATGGGGGATTCGAGGTTAAATCCCAAATACACACTTCACACTAATCCAAGTTATAAGTATTCGATTTTTTATGACTTGTTTGATGGTGAAGAAAAACATTGTGTGTACACCTGAACTATATGTAGGGTCGCAGCGGGATGACAGTAAACAAAGAGTCCACAAATAAAGTATCCTTTTATTCACTTAATTACATATGTCCTTAAAATTATTATATAATTTTATTTAAGGGCGCCACACTTAATTGTTAGTAGGGTCTACTCGGCTCGAAGTGAGGAAAACGAGTGCATAACACAATATGTTGTGCAAGCGGTTCAGGGATGTAACACCTGCATGTCTAAGTTGTTCTCCAAAAATATCTTAAAGGTGTACGAAGTCCACCAATTCACTTGACCAGCGGGCTATAACTTTACACCCTTCTCACTCTGAAAGAATTCATTTGCCCAGCAGTGGATCAATGATGGGTAGACGACCATATTCTACTATTATGATATGTTAAACTGGGCTGCTAGAAAGTAATGTTCTAGTGTGTTTAAAAGTATATATGTGCGTGCGTGTGTGTGTGTCATACTAGAAAATTCATGATTTAACACTACTGGCACTTTGTTTATATCTATACTTAATGATGGAACCAGAAAGGTGATCCATGTGTCGCCACGTCAGTCATGAACCTTTGGCCTCGTCCGATTATTCTCATTAAGTCCTTCGTAATAAGACATAAGTGTTATCTGTTTAAATCTTCTACTCTTGTTAAAAAAAAAGAAAACAATTTCTGCTTCTTAAATATAATCAATATCAACCCAAACACGTAAACAAAGACAAATTTGTGATGTGTATCAATTTGCAAGGTAAATATTACCAAAACAAAAGTGTAAACATTAATTTAAAAGAAAATACTTTAGGAATGGATTATTATTATTATTTTATAATTTTATAATCAACTAGGCACGCGTCAATAAATATCATTTAATGAATTTATTCAGCATTCGATTTCTAAAAGTTTCAACTGTTATAAAAATATTATATCTATGTACAACGATAAATAGAGCGAGATATAAAATGAAATATGGATAAATTCTCAAAGAAAACTGCATGTTGCCCCACATTCGAGATCACATACATCCGGTGCCAGCTAGGGAGCGCTATCGTAAATAATTTCTTCTATAAACTAGAAATATAAGCGATTTCACTGATTTATAACACTGATGTTTTACTAAATATCTACTAAGCAGATTAAAATAAATGATTTTGAGGAATTTGTTCATACTAAAGTTTTGAATTGATTAAAGTGATTTTTGACCCATCGTAACGAAATATGTTGGCCAAAATATTTTGGTTGAGTTCTTAAATTGGGAGAATAGATTTACTGATTAATTTAGTATTAATTACATGTATTTAAATTTCTCATTTTGAACATTTGAACATTTGGATCCTGTAGAGATGACAATAATAATCTTTTAAGTACTAGTTAATACCTACAATATTAGTATTGCAGGACTCTACAATAGACCGTGTCTAATAAAACTACATCTCTTAATCGATCGATTGAGCCTAGTCTTTATATTTATTATTTTATATAACTTAGGTTTTCTATACATATGTCTCTTCATAAAGGTGTCTAAAACGTGTTTCGAGAACTCAGAATCAAGTGTTTCTTACTGTTTGGTAGCCCTAGTCATAAGCAATATTCTTGACGTATTACGACGTAGAATTCATAGAAGGATCAATAATGGGTTAATTTTCAAGTTTTTACAGGAATCTACGAATCCCACAAACCATTTTTGACTAGACTTCATCCATTCATAATTACTTTAGCAACAGTAATAATCAATTTTAAATTAGGCCTGAATTGTCTTTGAGCTTACAGTATTACCGTAGTACTAATTTGATTAATTTTTGTAGTCTCAAATAAGTCTAATTTGAAAATCTTTGTTATATATATAGGTATTGTTTTCATTTCTGTTTTTTTTTTTTACAATTAGGCTGATCTCCCATTGTCTACTGTGACTTGAACAACAGGTTGCTTTTATTATAATTCAGTAGCTGTTAACGCGTACGTCATACCTGTTTGACAGCAGTTTTGACGTGCGACAGAAAGCGACGTTCAGCGACTATTTAGTAACCGAAACAGACCACTAAATACCACAGACCACAGTAAGTAAACAATCGAGTGTTGACAGTTTTCGAATGAAACCAAACATGTACCGCTCATCGGTTGCTCAAGCAACAAATTGGATGCCAACGGCAAGCGGCTTAAGCTACTATAGTAGCTCAAGCGACATGATGGCAGCTTTAGCAAGTATCGTATATTATCTAAATAATAAGAAAAAAGTTAATTACACTTGTGCAATGATTCCACTTTACTATTAAGTTACTTTCAAGATACTTTTAATCTATGGATGAACGCATCTATGGGCAGACCAAAAAAAAGTAGTACTCAATGCTCCATATTAAGTACACGTACATCCGGCTGTCGGCCCATAGCGGAGTGCCCACGTAAACAGCGGTCGATTAAAACAATCTCAGATAAATATTTTAATTCGTGAGCGGGTTAATGAATCACTGGCCGGTGTAAATTGACATGGTGTCTGACACCTCGACGAGATCGATGACGTATTTTGGATCACGCGTTAACGACGGTTTTGAGTAAATTAATTTAATATAACGTTATCGAAATCAATTTTAAAAGGCTTTAGGCATCACATGTTACGTGCATTGACATGTGTGGCTTTCTTTTTATAGTATGGAAGTGGCAAACAAGCATATAGCCCACCTGATGGTAAGTGGCTACTGCGGCCCATGGACATCTGACATCAAGGACAATCAACCACAGGTAAGATAAAAGATCAAAGTCTCACCTAAAGTTAGCCACAGATGCGGTGCTACCCCTAAGAACTAAGATGGAATGTCTTGAAAAAGTATGTCTCCTTTACCACACCCTTCAGACCAGAATACAGTGTTATGCGCTGTGCATAACACTGCTGTTATTTGGCAGAAATAGGTGTGGCGGTGGTGCTTCCGGAGTCGAACCTCAAAGAGTTTTATCACTATCGAAAAAATATTATTTACTTACCTTATTTTTATTTTATTACCTTATTCTATTTCAATGCGAGTGACTGTTTATTTTTCTTACAATGGCTTGAAATTAATATAAGATAGATTATACATCTCTGAAAAGACTATAGAGATTGGGCATCTAAGTTAGCCACAACCTATGATATCTCATGATTTTATTTACCACTAGCTGAGCTCGCGGTTTCACCCGCGTTAAAAAGAAATGTAACGTGACATACATAAACATTATGCATGCAACGGAAGCTCTCATTAGAAAAAAAAAACCCCGATTTTGAAACATTCTTCATTGCTGCTCCGCTCCTGTTGGTCTTAGCGTGATGATATATAGACTATAACCTTCCTCGATAAATGGGCTATCTAACACCGAAAGAATTTTTCAAATCGGACCAGTAGTTCCTGAGATTAGCGCGTTCAAACAAACAAACTCTTCAGATTTATAATATTAGTATAGATTAGAATAAGAAATTATAATAGAAAATTACTCAAATATACATAAAGTCGAGTGTTATAAACAATAAACTTAAAACTCAGGTTGTAAATTTTTAAACTTCAATTAAAATGGCAAATTTTATATCCATTTGATATAATTATGTAGTAAATGTATGTCGTGTATTTTATTGAGTATGTCTCCGACATATAATTGAATTGATACTGAATTTGGATTGATTATTATGTCAGTAACAGTATTTTAACAAGTCACATTTATAGTCTGCTGCCTTTTTAAGAGGCGCCGAAAATGTATAGTGAATCCAAAATGTATTCTACAAAAATTGATACCTTTCTATTTGAAAATATACTTTGCACTTAAAGTTTCAAATATCACCACCCACATTTACATATCGGTTTCATATCAAAAACTTTATCTGGCTTCTCGATTTCCCTCCGAGATATACTCCGTTCCTTCCTTTATAGCCTGTCATCAGTCACCAATTATCCCATATTGATAAGGATCAAAAATAAATGTCCCTATTTATACAGTTAAAAGAGTTCCCTTAACACGTTTCGTATAGAATAGGTCCGTATCGATACGGATTCGATCCATCAACGTAAGATAAGATCTCTCCGAGGTGTGGGTTTCGTTCCTTGTCGACTGAGTGTACTCTTCTTCAATAATGTATTGTATATTTTGATCGGCATTTTTATATGTATTAGCTGATTGGCTACAAGATATTCTTATCATACTTTCCTTCTCGCGCGCCAAAGCTTGCGATTGTAAAGTTAAATATGTATTAAGATACCGTATATAGCATTTATGTAATACTTACTTTGCGGTGGACTACTTTTTTTTTTATGGTCTGGAACTAGCAAACGAGCATGCAGCCCACCTGATGGTAAGTGGCTACTGCCGCCCATGGACATCTGTAATCAACCCTAGGTAAGATCAAAGTCTCACTTAAGGTTAGCCACAGATGCGGTGCTATCCCTGAGGACTAAGATGGAATGCCTCGAAAAAGTATGTCTCCCTTACCACACCCTTCAGACCGGTACACAACAGCGCAAAACACTGCTGTTATTAGGCAGAAATAAGTGTGGCGGTGGTGCTTCCGGAGTCGAACCACAAAGAGTTCTACCACCTTAACCTTACATTTGATGCTGCAAGCATCGTGGGTAAAATCAATCAACCATGACATTAAACATAACGATTTTTGTTTGAATAATATTCTTGCATTTTCCTCTATGTCCTACGAGAGATATTTCCAATAAAAATATTTTAGTGCTCAGTTGCGATGTATAAACAATTAGGATATTTGATCATTAGTCGTGTATATATATATATATATTTATCAGTAGATATGATTTATCGTTTTCTGTAATTAATTTTCTATGTGCTTTATGTATGTAAATTTTGTCTATTAGAATTTTGTATATATATTGTATATGTGTATACTTAACAACTCATATTTATGTCCTATCAAAGCAAATGGAAAATGGTATTAGGCTTTGAAACATTCCGTGGTTATATTTATCGAATGAAATGGTAGAGAACGTAAAATGTAGGTAATAAAAGATTTAAGTACGATTAACTATTATTACTTTAATGGTTGTTATGATAATTAAGAACCGTAGTTAATCAGAATCATAGATAAATACTCGTAGTTAAGTGCCTCTCTAACAAAATGAATTTTAAAGTGAAACTTCTTTAAAATCGATGTGATTTGAAACTCGATGAAACGAAAATGCTTCACTCCAGTGCAACATCTCAATCTCTCGTAGGCTACTTTTTAGAAGTTTTACTTCTGCCGTGTGTGAATTGAACACACTAATTGTCACTCTACAGAAGTTTATTGGCTTTCACAGAAAAACTTTCCCATACTTTTCTTTAAAAAAATTAAATGTAATTTGTTTTATATTAATTACAAATGCAAATACAGACAGCAATATATTTCTAAGTAATAACAGCGCGATGTTTGTTAAATTACCAGCTCAGGACAGTGTCCAGCGCTGCTGTGTTTTAGTATGAGGGGTGTGGTAAGGGAGAGACACTTATAAGAATTGTTCTAACTTTGCTCTCATTGTTATAACTAGTAACGCGTTTGTTGCTGATTACATGTAGGATTGTAATCCTGTCTCTGGTTGATTACCGCTATTTTTAAAAAGGTTGTGTAAGGGGCTTTTATTATGGAGTCAACAAGCATGCACTTTTGTGATTAAATTAGTAACATTTGAAACTGATCAAAAGATACAAAATTAATCTAAAATATAATCTATAACATTACACTTATACAACATGTTATTCTACTATATGCCCCTAGTCTAGTTTGTAATTGGCATATAATTGTTGTATATACTCCTTGTTGAAATAAGTGCTTTTTATTAAAAACTTTAATAAACATCTCAAAAAATAGGTTGAAGATAATTGTTTGTATTTTAAGTTTGAAGTTATCTGAACTCGCCTTATGTTACAAATAATACACGACGAAAATATCATGACTTCGGATAATATATTTTTCGAGTGGAATAAGTTCGTTAAAACATAAATAATGCTCACAGCGCAGAATGAAGACGGGACGGCGCACAATTTCGCCGCCCTATTAAAACTCGTCTCGAATCCCTCGAAACATTTACTTCCTGAGAGGCGAACATATATAAATCAAAACGTCGAAATTCCGCCAGAGATAACCGTTCCCTTAAGTACATATAAATTATTCCACTGTCAACTCCACGCATTCTGTCGGTGATTAAAAATAATAATGGTACCAGACTAATGAATGTGGAGATTTGCGGCCAACAATTTGTCTTCTTCTTATTAAAGTTTTGAAACTTTGAGAGGTGTTAAAGGTGTGAAATTGTTGCTAAGAGATTAATCTTAAAAGGGATATCTGGCCTCGGCTCTTAAGGTATAAATCATATGTATACCGTGCGGCCCTTTGAAACACGAAATAAAATTCCTGATAATTGATACACGATTATGCAATCTTTCATCTTACATGACAAATTACTTTATCCAAAACATCAGAAGTCCGTAAAAGGTTGATATCAAAATGATTGTTACACCGTAGAACAACATGTTTCGTATTCAGTTTAATTGACTTGCGACGTTTTTATTGGTTCTCATAAACAAATGGTAATTAAAGGATAGTTTTTTTGTCGTTTTGGATTAATCTATAAGCCATAAATATCACCTACTAAAGGATAGATAGATAAAGTTTTGCCAGTATTATTTTAAAATTATGAAAATTAAGTGCTATTTACGCAAAAATAGTATACTTTTTTTAGGTGATTTTATTTCGCTCTACAAAAATATTGCTGTAATTAAAATGTAATAAGAAAATATTAGGGTAAACTTGCTGTGATTATTTTGCTATTGTATATTGTATCAACTACAGAAACATATTTTTATATTAAAAAATATACTATTTATATAATTTTACTAAACAAACCAAACCAACAATACCATGTCAGTAAAAAATTCCATGTACATCCGATTTATCACAGAAACTACGTTTTTGCTGTACCTACTATTTCAAAATTCCAAATTCTGCTCCGGCAGACTCAAGTCATCATCACCTTAAGATAAATTTTAGTATTGTATTAGTGAAATAAATAAGGTTTTTTTCACAAATTGAGAACTAAAATATACGAACCTTAATTTGAGTGAACATGATCCTATCCTCAAAGCAGCTTCCAAAACTGTGACAGCAGCCTGATACTGACCCGCAGCTAGAAGCTCTTGACCAACCACCTAAAAAAATAAATTACAGTTACTTTCTTATATTTAAACGTTTATTTAATAAATTTGTATGTCATTAGTATAGCTTATTAGGTATACACTCAAGGATTTTTAGGAGTTATTAATGCTAATTATTTCTATGCATTATGAAACTTACAGTATATATATAGAAAAGGTACATTAATATTATATAAGTGCAATAAGATTACATGAAATGAAATAGAACGTTCATATTGATTTTTATTTTGAAATATCGATTCTCAAGTTTTTTACAATTTGTGTTCTGTTTCTCCGTGGGTATAATTATTCTCTATATCGGGTTGGTATTGCCTCATAAGACCGCACTTTGATACGTCACTACGACTCAAATCTTTACGACTATATGAATTATAATTTCTCTAGCGATATTGCATTTCACGGGTATACAAGAATTAAAGAAAAAATCTGATATAGATATTGTACTATGCTCTTCTTCAAATTTATTAGGGCGCTTTTACTGTATCTATAGTACCTGTAATTATTTCGCGTATTACAGTAGATATCACAAAATATTTAAGATTAGCTCTTAACGTCCACAAACAATTTAAGCTTTACTTTACTGACTGATTTAGTTCTATAATATTATTAAGTGTCTAAACCAGAATGTCTCATTTATGTTCATCGATTATCTTCAAAATAAAACACGAAGAAGTATTCGCGCCTATTGGATATAATCATAGATACGTCAAAAGGGCTTTGATATATATCTTGTAGATTACCTGCCTTCGAGCAAGTAATTTAAGAAAGTTGCAGGATCTAATGAAGTGGACCCCGATAAAATTGCATAAACCAGAATTATAACCGTATAAAGAAAATACATGACGCGGCGCGGAAGATTGTTATGAAATAACTTATGAGTATTATCGTGCACAAGTTTCATGGATATTAAGTAGAAAATAAGGACATGGTTCTAATTAAGTTACTTCACTGTTGAGAAAAAGAAGAAAACTCTCCTTCTTTTTTCTGATAGTAAAATGAGATGGAGAAAAAAAGGAAATATAAAAGATAAAAATCTATACTAATATTATAAAGCTGAAGAGTTTGTTTGTTTGTTTGAACGCGCTAATCTCAGGAACTACTGGTCCGATTTGATAAATTCTTTCGCTGTCAGATAGCCCATTTATTGAGGAAGGCTATAAGC
>MOOZ01000337.1:1396055-1406165 GCA_002930495.1 Cecropterus lyciades
TTCGGTGTTAGATAGCCCATTTATCGAGGAAGGCTATAGGCTATATATCATTACGCTAAGGCCAACAGGAGCGGAGCACCAATGAAGAATTTTTCCAAAGCGGGAGTTTTTTTTCTAATGAGAGCTTCCGCTGCATGGGCTGCGTTTTTGCTTTATATGGCAAAACAACGTTTGCCGAGTCAGCTAGTTACATACAAATCTGAGGTCACATAGTAACAACGCGAGGCGTTCTAAATATCCTTATATATTATTACAGTAAAAACAATTATACATGCATTAAAACTCAAAATATATTTATAAAATCAGTAAAATGCAAGTAAAAGGCGCCGCTTACAATAAAGTCAGTTTAATGGGACGGGTGATTTTTTTTTATTATATTATTAAACATTACAGAAAAGTTAATACATACTCGTAAACATTTTTCGCAAATTTGGGTTGACCGGGTAACGATAAAGAAGGATGTTTATCGATAATACAGTTAATGAATTATCCATAAGTTTAATGTATTAAGAGTTGGTATGAATTTTGGCCTCCCACGCTGTGTATTCGAATACCAGGCATTTTTTTGTGTTGAACATATCAACAAACAACAACAACAAAGGTGATAGAACCTTTTGTGGTTTGACTCTAGAGGTACATGCAGTTCTGCCTTATAGCAACAACATTGTTAACCGCTTTTGGTTAGTTTCAAACAATGCGTGTATTAAAGGAAATTTAGTTATAAGAGACGTTTAAATAAGTAGCAAGTGAATAAAGCATCTATGGTCGACCTGAGAAAAGTTGATTATAAATGTTGGGTGGTAGTTGCTACTTACCATCGGGTAGACTTTATCTTCGTTGGTTAGGTAAGTATATAAAAAAATGTTTTAAAAGTTTGTTTATCGTTACAGTCTATTGCGTTAGACGATGCAAAAACTTGTTCGTGTTTTTATATTTACATAAATGTTTATAGTAGTCAAAGATGTGCGAGATGGAAGTACGTTACGGTTACGGTAGTAAGTAGTTATTCGCATTAATAAGAAATTCGAGACCCGCAGTGGGATTACATTGGATTGAGGGTGATGATTACAACAGTATGGATTTATGTTTCATCTAAATTACAAAATTCTTATTACGTCTATTTCCAATATTTTTAAAATAGAATTTTATGTTCTATCTAGCGATAAGTGAAGCTAAAACAACTTTGCTATAATAATAGTTTTATTTATTTTAATTCGCTTTAAAGCTTTGATAGCCTAGTATAAAATTTTGGCTTCCAATATTATGTCTTGGGCGGGGATTCCAATTCCATGTTTCTAATAATATTTCTTAGCTTCAGTTTCTCAGTATCAGAAATTAATTATCACTTAGTCTAACGATTTATGGGCGTAAACTTCGTTAGCAAACATATTTGCTTCAGGTTCGTTAGTTTAGATGCTTCATAAAATTGTTAATAGTTGGGACATAAAATATTACATCCCACTATTTTCTAGTATCGTAGTCTATGGGATGAATCTGAATGTCCTGCATAGTAGTGGGATCACGGAATAAACATAAAATCATGGGTTTTAAAAATATTTCAACCAAATTTTATGATGTTGGAAGAACACTTTGGGGTTCGACTCCGGAAGTACCATCGCCACGCCTCTATTTCTACCTAATAACAGTAGTGTTAAACGATGCTATGTTATGGTACATATTCGAGGCGTTCCAACTTAGTCCTCAGGGTCCGTTCAGCAACGCATCTGTGGCCAACCCCGGGTAAAACACCGATCTAATCTGGATTGATTGAATACAGATGTCCTAGGGCGGCAGAGGCCACTTACCATCTGGTAGACTGCATGCTCGTTTGCTACTTCCGAGTAATAAAAAAAAACATAAAACATCAACCATAAAAGAAATTAAAAAAAAACTGTTATTTCTATAAAAAGTTTAGTAATTTATAATAAAACGTCTTGCAGTACACTTGTAGCGTGTAAAAAGTCTACTCCTTAAATTATAGTACTACTTCAAACAATATAGTTTTCAAGCATTACATACAAATGTACTAACATTCTTGCGTACTTTAAACAGTGACAGAAAAAGATCTGGCTGTCCACGTAGTGTTCGTACGAAAAAGGCGATCAAAGCAGAAAGGGAAAGAATTCGAAGAAATCCTGTCCGAATGCAAAAGATTTTATCTCGGGCGATGAAGATAGCACCTAGAACCATGTATCGTATTTCAAAAGATGACTTTAGAACTTACAGCCTATAAGAGATGCACTGGTAATTTCTTAATTGATAATTTATAATAGAATAGGGTGGTAAAATCAAAAAAGCTATACGCAAAGGAAGGAGAAAATTATTACTTTTGAGCAATATTTTAACAAACAAAATTATCGTTTTTATGCTGAAAGCTTTAAAAAAGCTTCCCTATTAGTCAACAGAGTAGAACGCGGGCATTATTCGACTTCAGTGAATTTTCAACAGAGTACAACGCGGGCTTTATCCGACTTCAGTGAATTTTTGGTGGCAACTTAGCTGTGAAGGAGTGAGTGAACAATATTTTTATGAAAAGGGTGTCAAAACATCGGCACAAGAGTATGAGGGTACCAGTCTTGAGAAGGTAAACAAGCCCCTTACCAACACTATGTTCAATAACCAAGAATGGTCCTTTTATTAAGACTCGATTACATTAGTCAGAAACAAACGTTCCGGACTTCAACAGAGCTGAAGACTGGCCGTCATCTAGTCCTGATATTAAACTGGATTACGATTTATAGTCAGTTTTAGAGAATAAGGCATACTCTAAACGCCGTGATAATTTGGAGTCCCTAAAACAATACAATTGGAAGAATTTCCCCATAGAACGAGTGCGTGCTGCTATTGATAACTGGCCTCACCGCTTAAAACCCTCGAAGTGGTCTTTATTGGCTGCAAAATAGTCCATTTTGCAGCCAATGAGGACCACTTGGAAGAAGCTTGATGTCTTTAATGATTTATATTAATGTATTAAACGAACACACTGTTCTAATAATAATGATACGTACATTAAAAATATTGTAACAATATTTATGGCAAAGCTACATACATACATACTCGTACATTCTTACTACCTTCGCGGCGTTGGATAGAAAGATCTGAAATATTTTATTAAGTACTAAGCTCTCAGAACATATCAGGGATATTTACTTTAATTTTCTTATCAATGCCTAGCAGTGATAGAACGAGCTGATCGTAAGGTAAGTAAGTGGGTTCGCTCTATAAATCATTGGCACCTGACTCCAACGGTTCCCCGTAAGGAACTCGATTACACGTCCGACTTCGCAGAACAATCTCTGCCTCACGTGTCGGCTGGCGTGTTCTCGGGCTTTGTAACATTTAGACTATCTCGTGAATTTAAATAAATTGGATTGAGTACCTTAAGAATTTACTTATTTTCTTTAAATAAGAAAAATAATTTTAGAAGAGTGCTATTTTGATGTTATGCGGTAAGACTTATAGCATATTGAGTAAGCTTTTTTATTTCAACACGCTTTATTTGTAAAAGCCATGTAATCAAATCTTGGAAGATAATTCTAACCTACTTTGAATTGTCTTATCGACAATACAATAATTTAGTATTTAGGAGCTGATCTGATAATGGAGCAATGAGGTAGATGTGGGAACTCTTTAGTGGATACTAGAAATCACCTCGACTATGGGTACATATAATTCAGTTTTGATAATGAGGATCTGATGATGGAGCCAGAAGTAAATAATGGGATTTTTAATCTATATATTTATATATTATTATATATGTAGTTACCACATAATTGTGTTGCAAATGCCGATTTTTCGCTTTACAATAAGATATGCCTCCTCTAATAATAAGAATAGTTTTTGTCAAATAAAACAACATATACATTTAGAAACATAAAAACTGGCATTGGAAACGCCACACGGCAAGCACTTATTATCAACAATATAATAGCCCGAAGAATATGTGCCAACCTCCTGGAATGCTATGATTACAATTATCAGAACTGGTTACATTTATAGTTACAATTATAGTTATACATAAATGTTTTTTTAATATATTCAGGAACATAAAAGCGACGTCAGTTTAATATTCCACATATTCATTCTAAGTATACCTTTAATACAAACAAATGGTTGACTCCGCGGGTGCATATCCCGACAATCCATTGTGAATTCAATTTACTCAAAATAATTACAAACAAAGATGAGCTGTATAATATTATTAGCAAGTATAATGCACACTAGAGGCGGCTAAGGATTCTGCAGTAAACGAGGAGATAACCGGCGGCCATCTTGCGAACTAATGAGCTCTACATCGCGCTAACGAAGTTTCTTGCGTATCGTTTCTATGTCCGCCTTCCACATTTATCATGAAAGATTGAGCCGAGTGTAGCAGTTACCTAAAACGGTAACAAATTAGTGTTCTCTCCCTGGCACCGAGTTCCAAGTCTTGTTGTATTATGGAACGACTTATTTCAATTTGCATAAGAATTCGTGATCATTTATTGATACTTTATCCTTACTTTGTAAAGAAATGTTTGCTATTCTATTGTGTACTTTGTGGAAAGTAATAAAGTTGTCCAGCGTTCGTGCGAAACGTACACTTTCGGATATTAAGAATAAGTAGTTATTATAATTGTTATGGCTCTTTGTGTGTCCGTCACTTCTGTCCGTCCTGCAACATTTTCACAAACGCATTCGCGGAAGAGGCCTACGAACCAAATTACACCACTATACATCATGCCTGACGTAATGTACTAAGTTTAGCTCATTTTGCTACCTTACCAATATTCCCTGAATGAAGGCTTGCATCGTATGAATCAGTCAGAATACAAAAGAAAACAAATCAGCGAGAAGAGATTAGTGTCCGCTCGCTTTACTTGAGAAAGTAGCAGTATTAGTTATTGTATTGATACAGAATAAAGGATTACAAATGGGTATGTTGGTGTCTGTAGGAGGATAAAATGTGTTTATATTTTATGACTATCACATTCATTACCGACAGGACAGTAGTGTAAGTACAGATAGAAAATATCTCTTAAACAAATAATGATGATAATTAATGATTTACTGAACATCATAATAATATTCACATAACGTATACATGGTTTTACTTAAATAAAAACTTACACCTTAAAGATGTATAATGAATCGGGCCAAAAATGAGATCAACCGCGGAATTTTCATAGCTTCAGTAACAGTAAAAAATAACTATCATTTTTGAATTATTCAATTTTCTAGTACAGTTAATTTGTAATTTGAACTTAACGTGTTCCCAAATTTCGTCACATGGTCTTAAGATGTCCTACCTATAATCTTATGAAAAATTCGACTACACTTGCCTAAGGCGTCCATTTAAACGGAAGCCAGATGGTCTCAGAATTCAAATTCTAACCACGATCTGCGTAGAGTCATTACTCGCACGTGAACTGGCGTGCGTAGCTTCAATCAGATAAAATTAGTATGTACTATTGTACGATATAATTTTTTAACTTTACGTAAATTATTGTTGAAGGCGATGCGTTGGAAATTATGTGTGACTTAAGATGGTCATCGTCTTGTTCAACATGAACATTTTCGTAGAATGGTACAAAAGTTTCGTAGAACGTTTTCGTAGAATAGGTACAAAAGTAACAGGTGATGACATTAGCGTATATTTGTCCCTTCGTGTTGTTTGTTTCAATATTTTGACAATTGCTGTTATTTTAAGGGGTACTTAACAAAGTCTACTCGTTAACTAACAAAAGTTTTTGTACTAAATGTTTAATACACATGTTTCAATAGATATTGAAAACGAAGTAAAGCTTGAATTTTGAATATAAGGATTGTAGATAAGGAAGTAAGAATAAATACTGTTTTTATAATATTATAATGATACTATTGCACCATTTAGAATTTGGAAGGATTTGAATCAAGAAATGTAATATAATTTACTCCTGATTATACTCGCAACGGTATTACTAAGTATTTTATAACGATACTCATGATAAATTTGTAAATCTAACACTAGACAGTACTAAGCACTAGGCAATTAATTGCTTACTAAATCCCTTTGCGTACACAGTGCTTAAGTAGGTGCTTAAGTTTACGCAAACAGAATGAAATGAAGTATTGTAATTGTATCCAAGAGCCATCCTTAGAATTTATCGACCATTTGTATGTACGTATCATTTGTACTGGCTCGGGGCCAATTGCGTACGCCCGGCAATTATAAAATTCCTCAAAGCTCAATGTCGTGTGGAGGCAGAATGTGTTTTTGCTTGCGTTATTGCTTGGCAAACAAATTTGCATGTAGTAAATGTTGTGATTGATATTAAATTTCCTATTATTCTAACCACAAATAAAAGCAGTTGGAATAGATGCTTTTCTGGTTAAGTTGTTTGTGGAGATGAAAATTAGCAGTAAATAATGTGTTAAGCTCTCTCGATCGAATCATAAACCTCTTATATTTATAACCTACGTGAGTTCCAAGATACTCTCCTTGTTAAATAATATTCTTTAAGATTGAACACATTAAGGCTGAAACTAGCAATGGAAGAGTTATAATTTAAACATGATGACGATTGATAAAAGTTCACTTAATTTCGGTGAAAAATTCAATCAAATCGAATTCTCAAAGATTACTGTACTGGTTAAAAAGATTAAGATTTAATGGTACTTTGATATCGTGAACGTACATACAATAACTCACTGTTAGATTTAAGTTTTGAAGTCCTCATAACTGCATTTTTTACGTTTATAATCGTACCGTCAGAACCAGCCCTAATATTCAGAGATTCGCATATGGTTTTGCTAAACGGGCGCGCGCTACGCCGCCGCCGCGGGCTAGCCGCACCTTCGAATTGACGAGCTTATTGCGATCCCAATAAAAACAAGCCTCCCTCCTGCTACCTGTTACACAGATGAGAGGTACTTAACGTAATTCATGACCATGTAAACGTCAAACAACGAAATTTTATACGTATTACCTAATTCGAATGAATATTTACGACTTTTTGATCAAAAGATCTATTTTAGCCGAAACGTTTTATAGGCGATTCGGTATTCAATTCATTTGTACCTCGATAACGAATTACATAATTGCCGATACACGAATGCTGTTAAGATGAATCGTTTTTTCTCTAACAGCCAATGTTTCCTGTTTAGAATTACTTCTAGAATTAAAGCCATTTAAAAGTTATCGACAAATAAAACTTATTTGCATTTAATGATAGCTGTGTTTTCCGTCTATCAATTTTTGGGGACTTACTTATGCTGAAAGTTTTATTAAATCTAATTTTCTAAGTTATAAGCATATGTATAATTATTTTTATAGCTTAGATCATATATTGTTTGTACCATATCACTTAAAATATGAATATTAATATACTATTTTTATTTTTGTCGTAACTTATTCTAAACGAGTTAATAGTATATGTATATACTGAAAACACTTTATGTTTTTAAGGAAAAGTTACTTATAAAAGCTACAATACAAACGTATATGCAAATATCTTTCTCATATGCCTTCATATATACATATGTATAGTATTACGTGTTTGAGCTCGTTGATGTCTTTTGCTCATCAAACGAGCGTTTGTGTTTTCGCTTGAATGTTAACGCATTGAATCATTCTAACTCAATTTCTTTAACGACGTTGCTTTCATATTTTGATTGGTGATAGTTAGAAGCATTTATCATTAAATGAATACAAGATGCCATGTTTATTTCGTTCCAAACAACTTTCTACTCCATCGATTCTCAAATTATATTGCCATCAAATGTTCAATTTGTCTACATGTTCGTTTGTATACCGATATGAGGTTATTTGCAAGCTACATAACATAAAACTAACATAAAAACGTTTTCAACTACACTTTTGGTACTTACAGAGATTTAAAGAATTATATTAAAAGATTCTTTAAGAGTATAGCTTACCATCTCAGTCTTTGATTTAGGCCAATTATAAACCCATTTCTTGGTTTGGAACACGGGTGTTACACTCGGATGGACAAACAAAAAATATTTATAGGCACTTCATATAGAGACGAGTTTGTCATTGTTAACACTTTGTCTAAACACTTGGAACACATAAACACTGATGTTACACTATTCATAAATGTCTGAAGTGTCGAATTATAGTACAAAATCGGGGAGTGTTTTAACAGACACACTTGAACCGGAATGTGAGCATGCGCAAGCGCAGCGCAGCCTCGACCGGACTGACTGGCGGTTTCCGATGTTACCAGGTAAAATTTAAACGATTGCCGTGTAAGCCTTTTGGTAGAGATTTCCTACTAAATCGTTTACATCTACTACTATACAGTATACTATAAAGTGGCGGGGTGAACGCTTTTCCGAATGAGTTTTACGATTATATATAATGTTATGGGTTTAAGTTGAATATATAAGCGATAATGTACATATGTATACAGGTTAGTGCTACAAAGATAGTTATATATAAGGTTTTAAAACTTTTTCAAATATCGGTGTAATCAATGGTTAACAATCATGAATATGACGCATGATTAATAATCATACTTCATATTCACAAGTTTAGAGAACAACTATAAAACAATTAGTTGCTATGATATTATTATAATGCAACTTTAATAATATAACGCAAATTAGTTATTTATAACGCAATTTAATATTTATTTATTTATTTATTTTCGCAAATTAATAGTCTAATGTAGCACATGAATCGCATTTTTTACTAATTCCTTTATATTTAAATTTGAAATCTTATTTTTACTTAGTAACTTACAGAAAAGTTCATGTATAATTTTTTACTCTTCCCAGACCTTTAAATATTTCACTTTAGTAGTATTACGTTCTATATGGCAACACTAGATCAATTGCCATTCAAGTTAGACGGAGAGAGGCGATGCTGTTATCTCACTCCGCGTGCCGGAATGTGACCCGCTATCACCTTGAAGGCCGTAAGCTCCCAGACGCTTCAATGAAAACAAGAGCTTTCAAGCTTATTAGATATGCGTATATTGCTCAAGTGTTAAATAATATCCAACTTATATGAGATTAGTATAACTCTTATATAGCAACGTATTTGTATTTAACTAATTCTTTTCTCTTGTTCTAACATTAAATATAAAGTTCAGTTATATAAAATCAACCACATATAGAAAATCTATCATTATTTAAATAGGCTAATACAAAACAGATAAGAACATTTTTCTGATTTGTTTCTCAAACAGTGTCTTTATTGTTATAATTTTTTATTTAACATTTGAATTTCGATCATAGGGCGAACACTTATAAATCCTATTGATCCCAGTTAAATGGTGTCCTGTACAATAAAGTTCCATGAGTACGCCGGTTGGCGCACCGTATGTACTAGCACACCGACAGCGGACTACACTCCTTTTATGCTCGAACCACCGACGGACTCCCACTCCCTCGTGAACTTTAGGTACAGGTGTCCTCCGACGACCAGGAAGACTAAATCTGAAGTCTGAAGACCAAAGGCCTCTCGGCAGCTCACAATATTGTGGGCAGTGTACCCACTGAGGGAATTGACCGTGCAAGGAGGGGTTCCTCGAGACCCGTCGACCTGCGCCACGCAGCGACGTCATCACCGCGGTGTAGGATATCGGTTCAGTCAGATCAGGACTACAACGTCACCAATCTTATCTGGGGTTGATTACAGATGTCCATAGACGGCAGTGACCTATTACCTTCAGGTGGATTGCATGCTCGCTCTATTTCCATATAGTAAGAAAAAATGAGTTAAAAATATCGTGTGTTTAAAAATGAAACCAACCATACACACCAACAGTTATTATTGAAATCGCTTGAGCGGTTCCAGAAATCAGCCCTTGCGAGCAGTAATACTGACATATGATTTGTTAAGACAAGAAGACGCAATAAATAAATAAAGTCGACATTTTAATGTTAAAAGTTATTAAAAGGAGAATCGTTAAGTTTGTGAGCTAATAGTAGGAGTACAATAGCTGGTACCTCATTGCATAGCTCATAGATTACAGCCGGCGTCTTTGTTGTGTAGGTAATTGAATTTTCAATATATATCGACGACCCGCGTGGCGGAGCGGTCACCATACCGGTCTGGCAAGCAGTGGGTCCCGGGTTCGATCCTCGGCCAGACAGACATCTGAATGATGAGTTTAGATTTCT
>MOOZ01000337.1:1426353-1440407 GCA_002930495.1 Cecropterus lyciades
AAGACGAATACACAAACACCCAGATCCAGAACAGAAATCCAAACTCTTCATTCAGATTTCTGTCTGGCCGGGGATCGAACCCGGGACCCACTGCGTGTCAGACCGGTATGATGACCGCTCCGCAACGCGGGGCGTCAAATGTAAGTATTTCGGTTGCCGCTATAACAACAAATACAGAACAGAATAAAATTAATATTTAAGGGGGATCCCATACAATATACGTGATTTTTTTTGCCGTTTTTATAGACAATGGTACGGAACCCTTGCGCATGTCCGACTCGCACTTAGCCAATTTTATTTAAGTTAATAATAAATCGGTATTTTTTTTAAACTTCGTTGGTATGTTGGATCCGTATACTTATGTTTTTAAATATTTTTTTTTTTACTTTTTTTGTAAACTAAATAGACTCTTTTTATATTTCCTTTATAAATTGTAAAAAATATATAAAATATCATAGTGTGTAGTTTATTAAAATCTATGTACCTACTTACCTTTTTAACTGTACGGAAGAAGCAAATGAGCATACAGTCCATCTGATTGTGAGTGGCCAATGCCGCCCATGGATATCTGTAATCAACCCCAGATAAGATCAGAGTCTTAACTGAGGTTTGCCACATGTGTGTTGCTACCTCCTAGGACTAAATTGGAATGCCTTGGATAAGTATGTCTCCCTTACCATACCCTTCAACCTGAACGTAGCATCGCTTAAGAGTGTTGTTATTAGGCAGAAATAGGTGTGGCGATGGTGCTTCCAGAGATGAACCTCCAAGCGTTCTATCACATTTAGCTATGTATGTACTATTTAAAAAGTCATCATAATATTATAAAAAGGCAGAAATTAACTGGAGCAATATTTAATATACCTAATATTAAATATTTATGAAGTTATACCTAATATACCCTTAAATGTATGTTAATTGTCATGTTACATTTTTAAACACAGTTAAAGCTGCGGGCTATAATTATTTAGAAATAAACAGAAAATTTGCAAAGTTACTAATTCTATAGAAAAAAATTAGAAATTGTATTCCAATAGAATTACGGCCAGAATAAGGCCACGGTAGCTTCTGCTTGTTATGTGTCGATCCACCCAGCTAGTGACCACAGAAAGAATGACGCTACGCGTGCCTGCACGTTGTCGTAAACACAATTAGATGCAAATTGAGTAAAAGCTTTTCCCGAGAAGAGGCTGCCAAAGGCACTGCGCCGATCAGATCATCCCAGTTTCATGGAAGCCACCGTGGGGCTTTTAGTACGAAAAAATTACATAAGATGATGTCGCTAATACGTCAGCGTGAGCCCAAAGCCTCGAAGAAAGATAAGTAAGAACTTAGCTCCTGTGAGGTGGCAGGTCGTTTTTACCGAACTTGTCCCCTTTTCATACTTATGTTTTTATTGCTACCTACCATAAATACGTAATATTAATTTATAGAGGCAGGTACTAAAGAATGGTAGATAAATGACTGAACGGTTGTTCTGCGAATGCACATAAATTTTCCGTGTTCACCGCCCACGCTAATAAATTTACTACGTCTTGACGATTGATTTTCACTCGTCACGAGTAGGTATTTATATATCAATACACTAAAATACTTTTGAAAAATAAATTCCAGATAGTACGTCTATAGCAGAAATGATGGCAAAAGCACTATTGTGTCTGACTATCGCCAAACTAACTAATGTCCGACAAGAAATCAAGGATAATCATAACGTAGTAGAATCCTACTTGTTTCGTCTACTAAAATAATATTTAGTCTTATAGATTGAATTTGACACATAATAGAAGTTTTGTGTGTCAAATTCAATCGTCGCTAAGGTCAGCACATAGGTACTAAGGTAAGTAGGGTAGGACGGGGCTAGTTGAGCATAGGGGCACGTTGGGCAATCGAAATATCTCGAAAACTATTCAGCGCACGCATAGGTATAGTATAGTGAAAAACTAATATGTCGCAAGTTTTTGTCTGTATTAATCCAATGTTATCTGTTTTATGTCAGGTAAGTATTATTCTTCCGTAAATTTATTGTGCTTTTGATATGTAAAGAGGTTCTGGGTATAAATATTACCGTTTTTTCGTAACTTCACTTTTGTTTTAAAATTTCGGTTTTGGGTTAGTTGAGCAACACTTACCTTAATTTACTTCTACGACTTAGAACAAAAGTAATTCACGTTTTTTTCTTTTTTAAGGATGCGGATAGGATGCTTATAAAAGAAAGACAAGAAGAACTAGAAACAAGAACAGCAGAAAGAGGAAAGCTGCTATAGTAACAAAATAGAATCTCAAAGGCAAAGAAGAACATAGATAAAAAAGAAATAAGAGTCTGAAAAAAGTAATCCAATCAAGCGAGGGAAGCAACGATCACGATTATTCCTGTTTGATTTGTTGCGTAGGCTATTCAGAAAGTTTACCAGGAGAAAATTAGATCCAGTGTCAAGTTTGCAGGGAATGGGTTCATACAAAGTACTCCAGCTTGCTTCCAGGTGCTCTTACTTTCTCTTGTGTCAATTGCAACAGTGACAACGAGATTAAGTTTCTCAGATCGATTTTTTTCTCTCATAAGATATATAGCATATACTTTGTTTTTTAACTCGTTGTTTTTAACTCGTTTGGTTTTTAACTGAAAAAAAAAACAAATCTTACTCTAAAGTTAAACTTAAGATACGTTGATTTTTGTTAATTCCATTCTCAGTTAAGTTTATTTGTCACTAAAATAATTTAAATAAAGAGTTGATTGTCAAACAATATTTTTACTTCATCTCTAGTTATCATTTAATACGTGGTTTGTCTAGACATTTTAAGTGCCCAACTTGCCCCATACTCTTGCTCAACTTACCTTACCTATGGGGCACGTTGAGCATGTGTTTCTTTCTGCATTCCAATAGCTGTAGCAAACAAAACAAATTACTATTGACACTTTTGAAAGGGATAAATTACTAATCCATCAGGTTGCAAAATAGTCCATTGACACTTAACGTTGAGGAGCTATATCAGCACTAGAGAAAAAATTCTCAACTAACTCCGCCCTACCTTACTACCTACCGCTACCGGTAAAGACTTGTAAGGTATCATTTTAAAGGGTGGCAAAGATTATTTTGATGGCTTTCCAATATAATCCTCACTTACAGCTAATTATCTACCTATAAACAACCTGAGGTACGGTTTTATTATCTATACTATAGCGTACATAATATACCTACATACGCAGCAGTGATCATTTACCACTTATTTACTAATCTACGGACACCATGCTAGTTGGTTTCTTCAATTTGCTAGCAGAATTTAAAAGTAGATACTAATTGAAAGGTGATAAAATCCTTTGTGATTTGGGAAGGAGATCTCAGGAGGCACCACCGTCAAGCCAAATTCTGCTTAAATTTGCTACTGCAAAATAACAGTGTTAAGGTCTATTAAGTTTCAGTTTGTAGCGTGTGGCAAATGATGCATACTTATCAGTGGTGTTCCAATTTAATCCTCAGGCACACATTTGTGGCCTAGCTTAGGTCTCCAATCTTTTTCTAGGGTTGATTATATTTTTTGGGGCGGCGTACAATGGTGAAACTGACGTAAAGATATTAAAAAATATCGTGAAGATTTTACACGGAAGTTTTTCGTGGTGGGCTGCACACTCGTTTACTGCTTTGAACTATTAAAAAAGCATCTCGGAGATGACAACAGCATCTTCCTGTGTAACAGAATGCAGAACGCCCACTGCGGTAACCAACATGTATTCTAGATGTAGTGACTAATGTCAATAACCCTTCTAGGGTTGATCTATATCCAGCAGTGATATTCAAACTTTATGGATGGATAAATGGATGGTTGCCCTAGCAAACTTGTTTTTCTCTAATACCTATAAAAAGTAATCACGTAGGTGTCAGAAAGCTTATTAAGAAAATGTTATTTCAGAATTACACTTAGACGTTTTATATGTTGTGTTTAATACTTAGGTAAGTAAAAGGTGGTAAATATTAGCAGGTAGGTTGAAAATTTGTAGTTAAAACAATCATTGATGTCGATAACCAGGTTAGGGAAATAAATAGTTACCTAATTTATTTCCCTATACTCTAAAATCTAATTGATTTCCCTATATTACCTAATTTATTTCCCTATACTCTAATAAACGAAATGTAGAGACTAAGATAAGTAGATTTATTCATTCTACCCCTAAATATTGCTTATTTAAAAAGGAGTAATGACTTTTCAAGTTTTCATGCGTGTAATGGTTCAGTCTGATGTCGGTTATTATACCAAAATTTCTCCCCTTAACCCAGACGAGCTCTATGATAGATATTTTAATTTCTTCAGGTAGAAGCGCTTCAATAATAGTAGGTATGTAGGTAGCGACTGGGTAGGTAAACATACAGGTAGGTAGTCCCTGTGAGACGTTACACAGGTTTTGAATCATTGTGTACATGTGGTTTAGTAGCAATATCTGGATTTTGCTTTAAATCTTGCATACCCGTAATAAGTAAGTACATAATTATCTTTTTTTTTTTTTTGTTCTCGAGGGGGAAACCTTCAATAGAATCCCGACGCCGTGGGAGCGACGCCAGGTTATGTGGGATTTTTACCGCACTAAAACCCCCCCGGTGGCCGTCCTCGGCGCTGCGAAGAGGACTGCCCCATCAGGTTCCACCCAGGTGAGCGGCTGGGCCCACCGCGCCATCTGGTTCTTACGACGGTATGCGACCACACTTACCGCCGTCCTTCCCGGGGTTACTTGACTGGACGGTTCGATCTCCCACTCTTGCCGCCTGCAACCCCGGAAGCCCCCTTTTAGTCGCCTCTTACGACATGCAGGGGGTACCGTAGCCCGGAACTACAGGGACAAAGTAGATAATTATCTACTTACCCTTTCTATTTTTATTTATATAAACAGGCAAATTAGAGACATTATAGATTGTATTATTTATTTACTACCGTATCAGGTTTCACTCATTTAATACAACTTGACAGAAAATAACTATTCCCACAGGAAAACAAAATCAGTAAGTGTATATAAGATAATTTATTGATCATTAATAAATTAATTATTAATTGTAATTAGCTGTAATTTACATATTTGATTTATATTTTTGTTTAGTTTAATTTTGAAATATTTATTTGAATTGTGTATATTGTACATAGTTATAAATATTCTCAAATAAATACTTTTGAAATTGTCGTTCTGCCGTATTGGCCATTTCAAATAAAAATATTTTTTTTTGGCTGATAATTCTCATTTCAATTTAATTTAATTTTAAAAACATGGAATTATTTTTTCTAAAATCGTCATTTGTTTAATAGTTAGTGTTTTATTTTCATCGCATTCGAACATTTTTCGTCATCATGGATACGTTAAAAATTCGAGTAATTATGGAGTATGAGTACCGTCGTGGCAACAAAGTAGCACAAGCGGCACGCAACATCAACGACGTTTACGGAGCGAACACTACAAACAAACGCAACGACGTTAGCATCAAAACAATATTGGTCCATTTGCGTCAAATTGGCTAGGTAAAAAAGCTTGACATCCATTTATATCCCACGAACTCAATGATCGTCAGCGCGAAGTACAAGTCGAGACGTGCCTTGCACTGCTCAACAGGCATACAAATGAAGGAATTCTGAACCGCATTGTTCCTTGTTCGACAATCGTAAGCTCTCAGCAAACTTGCTGGTTGGACCCTGGTTTAGCACTCAAATAATGCCCAATGTCACTGTTTGGTGGTCTAACGCGGGTGTAATTCATCACAGCTTCTTACCAAACGGGATGAGCATTACTGCTAATGTGTACTGTGAAGAACTGAACACAATGATGGAGAAGCTCGCACGTCTCCAACCAGCTTTGGTCAATTGTTCGGCTCCACTGCTCCTGCACGACAACGCGCGACCTCATACTGCACAGCAGACGGTCTCCAAGCTACAAGAGCTGGGGTTGGAAGTTCTCCGTCATCCGCCGTACTCACCAGACCTGGCGCTTACAGACTTCTATTTTTTGTGGGAAAAAAAAATCAATACCCGAGAGGCAGTACAAAATGCCTTTGAAGAATCCCGTCCAGCTGATTTCTTCAAGAAGGGCATCAATAAGCTACCAATGCGTTGGCACAGATGAATTAATTGTATGGGTGATTACTTTGATTAATAGAAATAAAAAAATATGGAAAAAAATACACTTCATTTATTTCATGACAAACGGCAATTTCATAGGTAAAGACCTATTATTAATCAATTCATATAAAAAACTTAAAGGTCCTTTAGAGACTCAAAAACAAATAGAATTGCACACACTCAAGTGTAAGTCTCAAATAAATGTAGATAATTATGGAAGAAAGCAACCAGCACTACTTACTGCCCATATGTTCATTAATGTACACTTATGTTCATTTTATTGATGCTTATGGGTGCTATCTATGGATGCCTGTTAGGAAACTATTTATTAAGAATTGTAAGGAATGCTTAAGTAGATAAAATTCAGATGGCAATTGTCAACTGTCACAAACGTGAGCATCTTATCGTAAATATGGCTAATGGTAATTAAGTACATTTTCTGTATGCCAATTAGTAGTAAGTATTTTCATTAAAAATATCCAAAAAAAACGATGAACATGACATAACAAATTAATGGTGTGCCATTGTTTGCAATAGGTACCTGTACATATTAATTTAGTTGGATATTGATTATAAGTAAGGCAAAAATAGGTGTAGTGACGCCGCAGTGGTCACATTTGTAGGTTCCTTTTTTTTTCAGCATGCAGTCCACCTGACGATTCGTTTTCAGTTCCCCATTGACATCTGTACGAATCCATTTTGAACAAGGATTATATCTGAAATCGATCGCAGGTGCTTTGCCATTTCTGAAGACTAAGATGGATGCCATCACGCTTCGAAACAAGAATTCAGGAAAAAGTCGTAGCGGATGCTTCACCGGTCGGACTATATCTACTGGTATTACTCCCTCTTAAAATTTAAAATACGGTACTAAATGTATCTTAATATTTAATGTAGAATCCTTAAGAACTAGAAATATTTTTTGTATGATTTTATTAGAGCTGTTGCAACCCATGGATATCATTGGTAGCAACTTAATGCGGATGAGAGTCGTTCCTAAAGGCGTCATATCTCTACCATATTTGAGTTGCGCATTTTTTTTATTAAATTGAGTAGCAATCAAGCATGCAGTCCATTATCAGATGAATGATCACTTACCATCAGGTAATAGATACCCACCCATAGATAGGTATCTGTAAGCAAGTTCATATACCTAAGTAGAAAAAGGGTTCTATCGTGGTAGGTAAGTGTAGTAAGATATCTGTAAGCAACTTCATGTAGAACAACGATTCTACAATAAGTCAATTACAGACTACTAAGACTAAGATGGTCGCCTCATATGAAATTAAACCAACTAAACTCTTCCAACGAAACGCAAGAACTGCTTCGCCCTAGAAATAGGCGGTAGGTACGTTCCTGATTGTACCATACTCGTTCTACCTGGCTAATTCTAGGCGATGTATTCATATTGGTTTATGGATATTCAATTATAAAACCATATGTTTATTTGGTTACATATATTTTAAATTTATAAAGTTTGCGTCGAAAACTACTTAAGTTTAAGCACACCCACATCTAAAACGCCGAGTAAAATCGAATTAGAGTGGATGAAGTTGGAAGTAAAAATAAAGAAAGGCGAAGGCAGCACATGTCGAGAAGGCGGGTGACTGTCTACATAAATATGCCTCACGCCCCCAGTCAAAACATCCTCGCACCAGAATCGGAACCATAAAATGAGAGCCTAGAACGCAACCGAAAAATCCAGGCTCTATAATTATACCCGGCTACCCGATCTACCGGCGAGGCAATTTAAATTTACTGCGAACGGCGCACGTGTCCCACAAAATGAAATCCCACTACCGCACAGAAACACGCACGAAAAAAAACTAGAAAAATATACATCGCAGGCGCCACCCCCTCGACGCGAGTGGCCGCTCACTTGGACCACGCCCGCTTCAGCGCTACCCTCTGCCTCTCGCTCCGACACCAAAGTGCTCAATCCGCTTGTCTTTGTCGGCCATGGGGCTCCACTCGAAGAATCCGAGTTTGTGATCAGTACGCGTTTAGATACCGCGCGCGTTGGTGTCGGGATCCGCGCGATCCGCGGTGTGTCTAGTGCAGTGGCGTGTGGAGGTGCCGAAGTGGCGGGATTCCTTGCCGCAGGACGGGGGGCTCATGCCCCCTTTCACCAACACCACATTGGTAAAAGTTAGTGTCCCGTGTCGCTAATATTGACACTAAAATTGATATTTTGTCGTGCTCTTGCCTTGGGACTTGAATGTGATTAACTACAGCGATGCCTACGTATGGAGGTTGTTTTGTTTGTTTTTATTTATTCTGTTTCTTGTGTTTTCCTAATTCGCATATTTTTTTAATTCCTGTGACATATCCGCATGTTTTTCTAAATAACCTCAAGATATACACATAATATACTAAATTGTATTTGAAATATATTTTTTATAGTAGTATAACTCGACGGTATGAAATTATAGTATAATTATGCAATGTGTCTTATCAATACATATCGACTACACTCTTGACCAACCATATATAGACATATTTTCTTAATAAATTCGGAACATAAGTATCCGTTTCACTGGAATAGGTATCAAAATTTAGTATTAATAGAACTAAATAGCTAATAAATTATATTGCAACTATATAAACACAGATTTACACAAGCAAAATTGTTGCAACATCGGCCGATTCTTAGGCCTAAGATAGCGTTTTAGGCCTCAAACAACCTAATATCAGTATCAGTTGAGCTACATTTAGCTTCATACCTAATATAGATATATTAGTAGGTACATATCTTTATAAATATATATACAACACATATTCTAAAAATCTATAAAATATTGGTTTATTTCAACAAAAATAATAAAAGTTTATGGTTAATAATGTAGAGTCGTGTAGGTAGGATTTTGAGTTTAATTAAACCTTATACTCAAAAAGAAGCTGAAATATGTATAATTTTCTTTGTAATTTACCATACGAAACCATTTTAACACAAAATATTTCTCAGCTCTAGAGTACTTCTTGATATTTAAATATAAAAATGATATAAAGCGGAGATACATAGAGTAGGAACTAAGTTTTTTGGTTCATTATGCAATGGTTATTTCTTTCCTGCTTTTAATTAAAAATGTATAGGTACTTAACTGATAACATTATAGTAACACATAGATATTAAATTAAATAAAGTATGAAATTAAAATTAATTTGTAAATATATAAATTTTGTAATAAAACATAATAAAATAATAAAAAAAAAACATGAATTAAGAGATAGGTACTAAAGTTAATATAAATATAGGTTCTTTTGAATATTTTAACTGAAATATATCTATTTAATAAACTAGATATAAAAATCCTAAAACATCCTATTAAGTTTAGAACATACAAGATTTCTAAATTTTGATCTTTGAAATATTGTCGTAAAAGTAAGAACATACATATATTTACATAAATATTTATATTTCGAGCATTCGGTACCTATATACCTAGTCGAGATGTCTAAATTATTATACGACAGACGATAACATATTCTTAAGATTATTGGGTTTATAAATAAGGCAACTAAAATTTAAATCAACTACAGGTATGTAACTAAAAATGGTAATTGAAGTTTGATGGTCACCATTTTCCTGCATATACCTATTTATATGCTATAAGAAGGGGGAAATGCAGTAGTAGTATGCGTCATTATACTATTGACAAAAGTACCCATTTATTTGATAAGAACCCATAAATTTTACCACTTGTAGGCAAGGATCTTCTCTCAAAATATAAACGGTCAAAGTGGATATCCGAAGTGGGCTATATCTACCCCAGGGGTTGACGATAAAATATTGTCTTAAAAATCAGTAAAAACACATTTGAAGATGATTTTGCTAAATACAGCATAGCTTGAGTAGAACCTTGTCAAAACCAAAAACCACGGCAAGTTGGACACGAGACAAAAAAGTTTGGAGAACTATGGGCTTGAGCTACTGTGGTAGTCTGCTTTTATTGGAACACTTTGTATATCTTTTTTTAAGTTCAAAAGTTGGTAAAACCCTTTGCGATTTCACCCAGAAGTACCACTACCTGTTTCTGCCTTATAACAGCAGTGTTAAGCAGCTGTTTCGGTCTGAAGGGTGTGGTAAAGGAGAGCCATTTGTACACTAGGTTTCAACTTATTGTCCCTGTAGTTCCGGGACCAGAATAGGGCTACGGTATCCCCTGCCTGTCGTAAGAGGCGACTAAAAGGGGGCTTCTGGGGTTGCAGGCGGCAAGAGAGGNNAAGGTTTCCCCCTCGTTACCAAAAAAAAAAAAAAAAGGTTTCAACTTATGACCCTATCCCTCCCTATCTTGGATTGATTATTTATTGCCACTTTTTACAGGGTTGATAGTTCGTTTGTTATTTCTTTTACATAAAAAGACTTTAAATTATGGTAACTACTATAAACTTTCATCCCCTATTCAAGAAATGAATTTTCATTTAAGTTATGTAAGAAACTTTTTACATTTTTTACTTTTAGGGTATTCTAAACCTTCTGTTTCTGTGCAATATGTATCAGTCTGTGTTAAAGACTTAGGTATTAAAAAGATGAAGCGTTTTATGTTGTTCTATATTTTCAATACATTGTTTTCACAATGATGTAGAAAACTAAGACATACCCATATCAATATGGAAACACACATAACATTAAGTAGTCATTTTTTTATTTGTAGTTCAAGATTTTTTTTATTAAATAGGAAACACATTCCTAATGTTCATTGAGCGCAATATTCTCATCTAAGACATCGTTCTATTGTCTTTATAGTAAGAAATTTTGGGAAAAATCCATCATTCATTTTATCCTTCTTTTATACTAATGTTTATACTCATTTGATATATTTTTATAACGTAATACATATTAAAGTCATTAAAGGTAGACAGATAGGTAAATAATACGGATCCGGTAAATTATCTCTAATTTATTTTAATAAACCAAACTGTATTTCCCGTTTGGTCGGGAATTTCTACTTTTTCATACCAATTATAGTAATCATTTACGTAATAATCTACTAACCACGTCAATACTAAGCATATTTCACATTGAAATTATATATAATTTTGAGTATACGGAAAACGAGGAGGAAGAGGATATTTTTGCAAACATAATTGGCTGATATGTAGGTTGGCTGTTATACTTTCCTTATTTCACAAAATGTTATATCTGCTGTTACCAACTTACTTTCCGCTTATAAATATATTTGAGTACATAAGAGCGGTTATACAAGACTGACCACCAAGTTTATTTATATGGAGTTGGTCACAGATGTATGTGGGAGTGTGGGTGACACTGACTACAAAGCATCATTAAAAGTAACCTAATAATTATATGAAAGATTATCAGTTTCTTTACATCACTCTCCAGGTGGTAGAACCAGTGTAGTTTGACCGGGAAGGTACCATCGTCACACTTGTTTCTAGTGTGAGTAGTTATTGCGTTTCGACGGAAGGTTGTGATTACCGGTTCACTTCCATATGAGGCGATCTTAGTCCTCGGGAGAAGCAACGCATGCAGTAACTACTTACCATTAGATTGACTGCTCGCTTGTTACTTCAACGTGATATGAAAAAACGATTTGATTATAGTAGGTAATCTTCTACTTTCATACAAAAACAGTAACCCTTACAATGTACAGTTAAGTATATCTTGATATATATGAGTACTCAGAAATCGTATATTTTAAAATAACAAAAGTAAATCCGATTATTAAGTATTCTGCAATAATCCGTATTAAAATCTTTTTAAGTACTCTAAAAAGGAAGGTGTTAACTGTTTATTTCCCAAAAGAATAAAAACATTAACAATGAAATCAGTGCTTTTGAGGCACAATGATAAAAAATGCAGTTTTTACAGTAAATTCAAAGACGTCTTTTCTGTTAACTTTTGATGCATACCTTTAAACTGGATATAGGTATGCGATATAACAATATTAACAACTGTGTTGGAATTATTTTATGAGCAATCATTTTTCTGTTATATGAATTTTTTATAAGATTGAAGGAGTAAATGACCATGTAGTTAAGTAAACGACCTGATGGTAAATGGTTACTGGTCACGGACATCTGTAAGCAACTTTATATGGAAGATGTGTTCTATCAGAAGTCAATAAATAGATGCATTGCTATTTTCGAGGAGTATGATGGTCGCCTCATATGAAAATGGGCCGGCAACTACAGCCGTTCACGAAACAGGAGAGTTGCTAAGAAATATGTAGGAGTGGCGACTCTCCCAGTCACATATATTCTTGCTACTGCATACAATAAAAAACAGTTTATCTGCGACGACACCTCCGTGAACTAGGTATTATTATCATCTATACATCTATACATATAAATAAAATTGAAGTGTCTGTTTGTAATATCAAAATAACAGTTTTTTATCAAATGCATATGGAAGTATGTACGATACTGAAAACAAAACATCAATTACTAAATTTTTTGTCTGTCTATCTGTTTGTTCTGGGTAATCTCTGAAACCACTAGACCGATTATGAAGGGACTTTCACTGTTGGATAGCTGATGTCATAAGGCGTAACTTAGGCTACTTTTATTTTTGAAAATGTAATTAGGGTTCCGCACAAAAAATTAAAACCTAAGAAACCGCGCGCGCTCTACGCGCACGCAGCCACCGTCTTATGTGTAACTGTGTGAAGTTACATTTTTGAAAAGCGGGTATAACCGCGGGGCTTAGCTAGTTATTATACAAGACACACAATTTTTCACAGCTATAAGAATAAAATAATATATATTTACTTCAGTTTAAACGTATAAATTTATGTAGGTTTGTGATTTCATGATTGATAAAAAACAAAAGCCAAGAGCGGGTCGGACTCGGGCATGAAGGGTTCCGTACCATTATCTATAAAAACGGAAAAAAAATACGTTTACTGTATGAGAGCCCCCTTAAATATTTACGTTATTATGTTTTTAGTATATATTATTGTAGTTTGTGAAAATATAATTTGTGAAAATTTCACCCGTCCAGTTGTCACGGTTTATGAGATGCAGCTGGTTACAGAGAGACGTACAGCGGAGTCTTATTAATAGGGTCCTTTTTTTACCTTTTAGTACGAAACCCTAAAAAGGTGATTTAAAATATAATATGACAATTAAAACTGAGAAATTTAAATGGCTTTTCTATGAATAGGTACTGGCGAATCTAAATTGATCCATATGTAAAGTAAAATATATAGGTATATACAAAGAACAAATAATACCTATTAAGACAATGATAAAGTTAAATCGGAAAAATGCAATGCATTTAAAAATTACCATATAAAGTGGATTTTCTTACTATGATAATAACAGGTTACGTTATTGTTATCTTTTTTTTGTGGACGAAAAAATAATTAATGTTCTTTCTATAGAATTCCTCTATACCTTCTAATTTCTTCAGTTTAATGCTTAAGTAGTTTGAGTACTCACTTTTTGTATTAGATCGTAGCAAACGAGTATCCACCTGATTGTCAGTGGCCACTCATAAATATTTGTTTTCAATTATATCTTAAACGGTTATTCGCTTAACGTTGATCATAGATACATTACCACGCTTGGGAATTAAGATGGTTGCTACCTATGTAAATCAGGCAGCATTTACACCTTTCCACCGAATCGCATAATTCGCTTTATGCTAGTATTAAGTGAGGCGATGGAACCTCCGCGGATGAACCATACTGGTTCTATCATCTTCTTCAAACCACCTATTTCATTTATCGCAAATATATAAAATCGTAGCCATAGACAGGCACACAGATACACACGTTAAACTTATATGACTTATATTTTTAATTTCATTATTTAACTTATTTAAATATTGAAACTTACCAAAAATAGGAATGTAATTTATTAGTATTGTATAATTACCCTTTAGTTATGCTTATTTTTTCTCTTTAAACCGAGGTGCTAGTGTAAAATATGTGATGATAACTTAGTGAAATAAGTTGATCTTCACGTGCTCTTACAGCACGCTTTTAATAGTTTTTTTT
>MOOZ01000337.1:1440818-1451885 GCA_002930495.1 Cecropterus lyciades
GTCTGTGTGTCTTGGTACTCAATCACGCAAGATCCAGTCCGATTTAAATGAATTTTTGCATGGATGTAGCTTATTTACCTGGTAACTTATAGGCTGCTTTTGATATTGATATCGATATTTTGTACTATTTAAAGATAGCGGCTATTTTGCCCCGTAGCGTAGCACAGGTAAATATATAATAATTATATAATAATTACTTACGTAACATTAAATAATGCTATATGTAACGTTGTTTTATAGGTAATACGAGTACATAAATTGGAATATCCTGAATTTAAATTTGATACCTTATGGGTAAAACCTATACACACAACACATGCCTAATATAATTAAATTAGTACCGAAACCATTTGTTGTTTTCCTTCCGAATTTAATGTTTTGTTATATATAATATTACTCTTATATTTATATAGAGTTTACTCACAAATTTTATTATAAAATAAGTAATTTATAATACCAAAAGCAATGGGCAAATACTATTTGCATATTATAATTATATATTTATATACTTTACTTAATTACTTATTTCTATTAGATATATGTTTAAAATATCTTTTTAATGTTATGTAAAGATTTTTCTACTATAGAAAAAAAATTATGATATATTCATTAACTCTAGATTTTTGTATTTTGTGTATAGGTTTTAATTTAATTTAGAATTACTTATATTGTCTGCTATTAATTCATTTCTTAACATTCAAGTAATAAAACAGAAATTATGTAATATAAGAAAGAAAATAACCAAAATCATTTCAGGATAAAATATAATATGCGGTGTAATATTTAAATTATTAATTTTATTAATTTGAATATTTTTTATTATGATTATTTTTAAATTTTATGACTGTATTTGCTATTGAATTTGGATTAGCGCTTATTTCAAGTCTCACTCTTAACTAGTTATTATTTATCATCGTTGAAATAGTTAACAATGTTTGTAAGCACCTGTTGTGGTTATAAGATAAGTTTAAATTTGGTTTGAGTATTAGTTAGCCCGGATCCGTGGCACATGTAAATTGGTTCGGCGGTTTTCGCGTAATTGGAAGACAAACACCATACGCGTTAAAAAGTAGATGTTACATTTAAAATACACCTTTGGCGAGAACATCAGCTGCATGCTTTGCATCTTTCGTATGCTCGGGTCTTTGTCATCTTCCCGCATTTCAATAAATGTTTTAAATTAGTTATTTTGTCTACACCGGGCTCTTTGACAACATTGTCATTGGGATAAAAACTTTTATGTCAATTTGTAACCAGTTTTGCTTTTCGTGTTTGTGCAATGCATATTTCGTTCATAGGGCTGATGACAGAATTTTATTAATTCATCCTTGTTTAAAAAAGATAAGATAATTTTAACTTGCATCTTTTGATATAGTATTATAATTAGATTTTTGGTTTGATGCACTTTTGAATACACAGACAGTTAAAAATTCTCAAAATTATAGAAATGTCTATTGAATTTTGGTTAGCTCTCCAAACTACCTTTTTACAATTATATTTTATACGCGAAACATTCGTTTTTATTACATGTACCATAATTGAATTATTTATGAACAAAAAGGGCTGAAAAATGCGGACTAAATACTAAAATTACACTTAGTAATTTATACCAACTAACCATGATAAGGTATAAAACATTGATGGTCTAAGAAAGCAAAGAAAACTAACATAGAAAAGAAAGAGGACAATAATTTGAAAGGATTTCACTAAAGTAAACAGCGAGTTTGGTAAATTACTTAAATAATCGATACAGTAATTCCTTTTACTCCGTTAACCAAGAGTTCTAAGTTAGGTACCATATTCATGAGGCCTTATGCTTTGTAATCAGTCTGACCTATCATTACAATTCAGTGTTCGATGTCCTCGTTTACATTAAAGGTCTAAAATTGATATGAATTGAACTTGAATAAGAATCGGACACTTTGCACACAATTGTACGATTTACAAGTCAATTCTCTTTCGAAATGGATAACACTGTTGGGAATTTAGCAGTTACAAGGGCATAGGTATAACACATAGATATATAGACATAGATAGCAACAGTAGTATGTAGGTAGCTACTTCATTTAATTCTGTGATTTACTTTTACTTCGGTACTATGTGACTTAATCAAAGCAAATGGAAGCATTTTTTTCAGTGCTGAAATACAAAATGTAGCTCAATTGTCTCTGGGTGATAGGTGTTTAAGTACCTAAGTAATTATATATTCCAACAATTTTATACGCATAATACCTACGTTTAAAGGTTCATTCTGGATATGTGTTTATGTAAGTATATATTCAAACATTTTTAAACGTAAAATATAAGTTTACACAAATACTCCTATGATATAGATTGAGTATTGGAACCATTATTTCTTTACCTAATATTCGCTGGCGGACCACCAACGACACCAAACCCGCTCCTATTTCTACCTTATAACATATATGGCATATTATAAGGTAGAAATAGGTGCTGTTAGTCTTAAAAATTACCTAAGCGATCCATTTAGGAGAAGCTACGGTAATGCATTTGTGAGCAATTTCGGTTCTGGTTGTCTCTTATGGAATCAGTTGACAGAATTTGAAATCGTGAAACCCGACTTGCCAAAGAACGTCGCAATTTGGGTTTATTGAAATTTTGTAGGCATATACCAACATTTCATGTTATATCCGTCAAGTCGTTTGTTATAGGTACATAGCGAGCCATAGAATTGAACGTGTACGCACATACGTTTGAAAAACATTTTGTCTGGCGCATCCAAAAAAGGCAACAAATGTTGTTAGGTACAGCTGCGATATAGTGACTTATGCAATGCGTAAAAGTTTAGGCTCTGATGTCCTGCTTTGGAAGGATAATTAATTGCCTACGTAGGTATTCTCAAACAATTAACAACGTGTATATAATGCGTAACTACTTTATATGAACTTCACATTTCAAATAGTTTCCCGGGTATGGTAGATACTACTTTCCTTCTATTCAGGGTTACTTGGTTCATACCAGTGATTCTTAAAAGGGTGAATTGTTAGTATTAACACAAAAAACTTTCAATAGTGCTTACAACGTTATTGTCTCGCTTAAACTCGTTTTTTACGTTAGAATAACAAAAAGCAAATCTTGGTCACTCTTTTTACAGTTTTTAAGTGGCTTACAAAATTTTTCAAAGCTAAGTCTTTTAAAGTAGACGGATTTAATGTTAAGATTAGCCAAAGCATCATTTAAATTGGTTATCTTTCGTTTCTGCAACACGTTTTTATTCACTTAAGGTATACATAATAATTATTTAAAAGTTTATTTGCTTATAATTATCTATCTTATTAATTAAGATAACACTGTCAGGTTATTATTATTAAAAATCCACAGGTTAAACAGCGTGACAGCGGTAAATCTAAACTAAAGAAATCACACACGCCGCGTATACCCATAATTTCAGTGAATTGCCGTCACAAAATTCTGAACGCATCGTATGAAATGGCGCGCGACCAATCGGACATTCAGATTTGAATATGGAATATTTAACAACCGCCGCCGCGACCTTCATAAATTTAGCCAATAAATGTCAAAAGTTTTAGGACGTAAAGAAAAAACACCATGCAAGAAAGGATTCGTCTAAATTTTTAGTTGACAACGCATTTTTATACCCGTGTTGAGGTGTCAAACTTTTGGCCATTAAAGAATTAATAAATAAATCTCCGAGTCATTTACATCGCTGCACCAAGATTAACGGCTTAAGTTTACGATAAGTTTTGAAGCGTAGTTAGAGAATTAATGGAAGCTTCATTATAAATAGTTAGACAACTACATACTAGTTTGTACATCTATGTACTGTTCCCGGTAATAACATATACTAATAAAACTTTATTCAACTTAGCTTTATCGATCGTAAAACTCAATCCCATTATGTTTCTCGTCGTGCGTTGCTACTAACTTTACGATAAAATGAACTATTGAAGTGAGGTATGCCTCTGTATAAAATTCTACATAATAAAATCTAAAGCTATACATTCATATGTGAATTGAACATATTTGATTACATACATATCCTGTTTGTTCTTAATGATATAAAGATGCCATTCTAAGGATCGTCTGAAGATTTGCGACCTCGAATGGTTGGTCGGTTCTTTACTCAAGTAATTTATGAAGTCTTCTTGGAACTTCGTCATATATTCTGTTATAAAGATATAATACATTTATTATGTGAGCGGTATTATGTGTATGCTCATGTTTGTTTTATTGTTGGTATTTATAAACTTGAAGTAATGCTATGGAATGTAATATTGATGTAGTGAAGTTAATTAATTGTGAATATGTTAAGAAAATTACTTAAAATTACCAAGTTTTAAGTACAATACACCTAAGAAAGAATCATACAGTCACTTAAAAGATAAATAAATTAATTAAATTTATTTATTCTCACATATACGCACAATAATTTGCAAAAAGTCTCATGCATATGCGTTCATGCATATACACACCCGCGAGCGCACATAAATATGCATGCGTGCACACACACACGCGCGTTTTCGCAGACCCTCACATTAGCGCATTCTTAATATTAGGCAAAACTCACTGTTTAAATTAGTACACAGTTATCAAAACTTAATATATTGTTTTTAATGGGCGCTAATTTCAAAACAACGTAGGTATTTAACTATTTTTAATTAAATTAAAAATTATTTGCTGTGATATTGAAGGCAATTGTATTTTTGTAAAAAAACTTTTTCATTATATTCGCTATTCCGCTTATGCTTTTATGAGTATCCTAAACAGCGCCATCTCTTGTGGAGTTGCTGAAAACGCAACACTAAACATTCATTTCATTTGTCCCCAGGACGTGGTGAAGCAGGCGGCGCGATGGCGTGCGCCGGCTGCGAGAAGCCGATCTTGGACAAGTTTCTCTTGCATGTGCTGGAGCGCGCTTGGCATGCGGCGTGCGTCCGCTGCGCTGACTGCCGCGCGCCGCTCGCTGATAAGTGCTATTCCAGGGACAATAAGCTCTTCTGTAGGAATGACTTCTTCAGGTAAGCTGTTGTATTCGTAAGATTAAAGTAGAATTTCGTCCATGTAATTTTAGGTTGTCACTGCATCACATAGATACTTTATTTTTTTATAAGAAGTAGTATACCGTCCTAAAGAGTGTACGTGGTCACTTCATCCCATGGACATCTGTAATAATGTATCTGTCCTCAGTTGAACCACTTGAGGTTCGACTTCAGAGGCACCAAGGCCATACCAATTCTGCCTAACAACAGCAGTGTTAAGCGCTGATGTGTTTTGCTCTGAAGGGTGTACACGGGTGATAAAATTAGAGACCAACCTCAAGTAAACTCCTCTGATGTAATCTGGGGTTGATTACGGAAGTTTATGGGCGGTATGACCACTTATCATCATGACCAGAACATGATCAGGACTACAAGATCGTTTGCGACTACCGTAAAACAAAAAAATAAACTCCATGTATAAAGGATTTCTCATGAAATTCAGCACAAATGCCTTGCCGCGTTACAGGACCAGATGAATACCTTATATGTCGGCATCCACACCCTTCTATAATAGCACAGAATTATTCCACGCTAAAAATAGTTAACGAGTTCATACGTCAAGAGTCAAATCAGACTGGTTCTACCATATTTAATGAATAAAATTTGTGTTAAACACATCTATTAGGTACAGTTGTATTGTATTCTTATGCAAACTTACATATTTCTTTATAGAGAAGCCGTAATTGTTATCGTAATAAACATATAGACGCATCACTCGCGAGTGATAAATTACCATTTTGTTGTCATTATTGTTAAGTATATTACCACATATCCACTGGTTTGTTTTTACTTGGTATTAATGTTATTTTTTGTGTCTTAGTCGTTTTGTTACGGTCGTCGCAATAATGAGGCATTAAAATTCTTAAAATTATGGAATTATCTTATCTGAATTTTAAACGTGATAAATATTAAAATCATGCGTAAAAAGTACAGTTATTTTTAACTGTAAGTCAATTTAAGTGTACGCAATACAATATCAAAATCCGTAGGATAGTTGCCAGGGAGTGCTGAAGTTTTATTAATTGCTAGTGGTGCATTTAAAACTTAAAAATTGATTACGTATAAGAACGTAGATCTGGTACGAGTATCTACTGAAAATAAAATAAATTTAGTTAACAATCCACACAATTATACGCATACATCCATAAACAATGCGAGTCGTATGAAAGCAAAATTTGCTTACAGGACACGTATACCTATGATCTGTTTTCAAATAATTTGGCAATTCGCGTGGTAGAGCGGGCACCATAATGGTCTGAATAGCTTAAAAAGAGAACAGACCGTATAAGGTAAAAATAACAATGTCGATAGTGCGATAGTGCCCTACACTCGACAAGCGAAGAGGCTCCACACTCGAACTAAGAGTTCTGGATGGCCCCTTTTAAGAACCTGAATACATAATTGCTGCATTTATACATATTGTGGGAATCCGGTCACACCTGAGCTGTCACCTGTTCGTCATCACCAAAGTCTAATTATTATATTTTGCACAAAAATGCGTTTTTAAACACTCGCGTATTTCCTTGACGAGTTAATAAATCTTCCTTTTTGTTTGAAGCGTTTGCATATGACCTACGACTTTTTATATAGCTTTGCTTTCTGCGATTATTATTTTAGCGTTAGTTTGTTTTTCGTTTAAAATTGTAGGTTTCAAGTTTTTTGTTAAAACCACGGCAATCTGACGAAAAATAAGATAACTATAATTAAGAGCTATTTGTCTAAAAAATTGACAATGACGGTAGATTGGTAAATCATATGGCGCCAAAAGTTGACAAAAAAGGCAATTTCGTCGTAGGTCGGGGAGTAACGGAAAACGGTTCACTTACGACTTCCGCTGACTTGATGGCTCAATGTTGGTTTCTGTCTAATGAAACCAATAAGTTAGCACAAAACAAAATGTGATAGAACTCGGAACTCTTAGTGGTTTGAATGCGTAACCTTTGTCACGCAATTTATAGGAATATACATTGTAAGTTAGTGAATAGTTGAAGATCGATATATTTTCGTAACCGACGCCATCACTTAAAATCAGCCAAAGGTAGAGATCCGAATGATGTAGCCTCGCATCCAATTGTCCCATGTTCGTTGTTCAAACAATAGCCAGGGCAGTTCTGATAAACTCATAATATTTCACTAACAATATATGTTAATATAGATAAAATACTGGAGCTAACTACTAGAGCTGGAACAAACTGCTTTATTATTGCTATTACTGATCTGCGTAATGTTGCCAAATAGAGTTGAAAAAACAATGCTTCATCATTTTTTGGCGCAGTTCGCCGACCCAATCTGTAACAAGATAAAACTGACTGAGTACGCCGAAACCAATTTCGTGTCTATTTCGGTATACGCACTCTATCTACTACTAGCGGAAGTATGAAGCATACTCCACGTAACCGCTACAAAATTCATAAGAGGAATAACCAATACAGAGAGAGACATTTTGGGCTTTAAACTTTTGAACTTTGGTCCTATAAACTTTAATAACTGATAAAAAAAAGAATAATTGGGACAGCATAATGTCACAAAAAGGCAATGAACTTCGCTGCTATTGGATGTACATTCATCTATCTCCCGATCGCAAAAAGTATTTCTTACCTTTGTTGATTAATATGGAGTATAGAAACAGCGAGGTTCGCTTCAATGAGAATTCCAGATTTATCAATATTAAAAACCCATAAACCACCGTAAGTAAACGATTTCGCTACACTCATGCAACCGCAAAAGTAATAATAACTCATATGAATATCACACAGCATGGGTCATCATGTTTCTCCCGGATGACAGTAATTCCTCTGTCATAATCTGAAAGCAACAGCCTCTAATGACGAGAGGCGCATTATACTTAGAAGGCAATGTATTTGAGTAACGGTATTCATAATTATCGCATAAACCGCACAGGATTTCCGCCGAGAAGATGAATTACAATTTCCGTGCGTATCTACACTTTTTACTGGCATAAACTCCTTTCTCAATGGGCCTATATCATTCAGAATGACTGAAATGAAATACTTTGCAATACGTTAAAGTACTTACTATTTTTATAGTACCTTTCCGTACATTGACCGTCAGAAGAGGCTCAGAAATAACTGTTAATTATTATTTCGCGAAATATAATTTATTGTAATATAGAGTTATGCTTGATGTATACGAGAGTTATACTTATGTCATAATTTCTAAAAAAACAAAACATCTTTCTTATTATGTGTAATATCGAAACATGTTCTCTGAAATATGAGCTTCATAGAATCTATGGTAAATTTATCTGTTATCCAATCTCACAAAATTTGTGTTATAATATAATCGATCAAAATACACTGTGACTATAACATACTTTTAAATAAAAATTTTTGTTCAAAATAAAACTTTTACTAACCATACAATCACGTGGGATAATTTTAAAAGCGTCATTTTTTTAAACAAAAACCATGATCATTACATAAATTATACTAAATATGAGCAATTTGTATATTTTATCAATTTTAAATCGCAAGAACGCTTAGCGCAATTATAAAAAAAAGTGTTAAATCACTGTCTTAATTACCATAATTTAATATAATTTATTATTAGTGGCATTAAAATTATTATCAAAATTAAGATAAAGCGTTCATAAGAAACAATGACCAGAAAATGTTTTATTATACATGAGAACGGTTTAAGAATTAAGATATTTTAACCGCTACGTTTAGGAAAATTATTTGTGTGTAAAAAGTTTCTTATGAAAGTAACAACACATACTTTTGTCATGGAGAATGCTAAAAGTAATACCATGCAATAATACTTACCATAGACACGTAACAGGAACGTAATATTCCGTGCTAGGAATGTAACAGGCAAAAAATTATATCTTGTATTTTAAAAATAAGAAAACGTGGGTGGACTCTGTTATTTTTTAATATTAAAAATATATTTTTGCCTGAAACGGCAATACACCGTACTATTCCATGACCGTGCTGGTCATGGAATGGTACGGTGATGGACGGATGGATGGTGGATGGTGGATGGACCTTATACATTTAATCCAGTTCTAATTTTTGTAAATAAAAAAAGTATCAGCTTTCATCTGATTTCAAACACTATTAAAATATCTCGTTTATCAAATTCGAACATTTTAATAGTTCTGAAGCCGTTACTCGTGGACTGTTGTTATTAACACATACTCGCTAGAAGACATAAAGTTAAGCCTATTAAAGGTCAAGACACATGTAACTATTATTTTTATAAATATTGTTTGCATATTATTACAAATTTTTATTATTATTATCTATAAAAGACCTACTTCATAATCATACATATGGGAAAAAAAAAGTGACGAGATCCTGCGATAAGTAATATTTATTTGTTTGATAGAGTCCTTTCAAAATTCGTTCAGATGTTTAAATTAACTTGTAGTACCTAATAGGCGACAAGTAGCCCTGGTGTATTCAAAATTAACCTGTAATCTTGGTGTAACAATATGGACAGTAAGTAATATTTATATAGGCATAAATGTCAAACAGATGAATCAATTTAATTTATTTAAATACATTTATACCTAAATAAATATATTATTTACATAAATAAGCAAAGTAGTAACAGTTTAGTACCTTTTTACTTTTGTAAGTCAACCGCTTTTTTGTTTGGTATTCAATACATACAAAATTGAAATTTAAAATAATAAATTACTAGCTCGACCCGCGCCTCCATTACCTGGTCACGTTTACCAGAGTAATAAGTTTCCCATGAATTATTACGGGTGATAAAGTATCAGAGTGCCAAATTACAACGAAATCCGTCCAGGAGTATTTGCGTGGAAAACTAACAAACACACAATGTATGTGTGTTCTTACACACAAACTTCCACCTTTATAATATTAATAGCACTAATTCATTATAGCTATATGTAAACCGAGCCTAATGCATTATGTTTATCTACAGAACCTCCGTTTTACAGCGAGTCCACCTTGACCAATTAAGTTTTTTAATTTGATGAGTTCATTCGGTGACATTTTGCCTTCCAAAACCTAAGTGATGTCATTTCCGTTGCCTTACCCCAATGTACTCATTGTTTGTAACTTTAGATTAATTCCAAGTGCATTTAATGGTTTCCGTTTTAACGTACGACGTAAAATAAATCGCAACTTTAAATATAAATGCAACGCCCATCTTTTAACTTATTTTAAAAGACAAATAGTTTTTTTTATTCCTCGTATACCTAATTCATTCTGAAATTATCAACTCATTATTTTTTATTTAAAATAAACTTAACAAAAATGTTTTAAAATGTAACAGGTTTAGAATTCAAGATTTACAAAACTACATATTTTGGTATTACTCTTTGTTTGAATTATACTTTACTGTCTGCGATAAAGTTTAATTAAGTAAGTAAGTAATTAGTAATTTCTAAAAATACATACAACTTTTCCTTGTAAAATATTACAAGCAATAAATTAATACGAAATTCATTAATATGAAAGTTTACCGCATAGAAACGTGAAATATTATTAAACACAAAATTAAGTACAACATGTAAAATACTTATTTCCTTAATATATATTAGTCATCGTCGGTAGTTAAGTATTATAATCTCTGTCCTTTAAATTTAGTACCTATATAATTATATGCTATGCTCGTAATATCACGATTGCAGTTCGATGCTTTTCCAGAAGTTTCCAGAATAAATGGCTTGCGAATTTAGTTTGAATCAGTGTCATAGGTAATTTAGGATAATATAGATTTTAGTATATATTCTTTCATAATTGACAACCGTCCAACAAAACATTTTTGAGCAATATTCGGAAAACAAAAAATTACACATATGTGCACATATGTACCAATAGGGTCTTTTTTGCCTTAAGAATTGTGAAAGTATAATAATTTTACATATTATTAATAAAACCAGTTGCCAGATGACTTTATAGCTGTGAGATTTACAATTCGGCCTTTAAAATCTAATATTCAAGAACGCACCTGTTTTAACAACGAATATATACTATGTATATATATGGTGAGGAAACTTCATGTCTGAAAGTTCTCTAAGAAAGTTTTCAAAGGTTTCTGAAGCCTA
>MOOZ01000337.1:1472623-1504109 GCA_002930495.1 Cecropterus lyciades
AGACTCCACAGCATGATATTCTGTACGTTCCTTATAGCTACGCACGTGTAAGATGTGAAATAAACTGCCTCTCGAGGTATTCCCGGAGCGCGATATGATATGGGACTTTCCAAAAAGAAAAAGCGAAAAGAGTTCTTTTTCAAAGCCGGCGGAGCATTGGCGACTTTTTTGGTGTGAGAATGTCCATAGGCAATGGTGATTATTTTCCATCAGATAGCCCACTTGCCTTATCGTTATATATGCCATATCGGTTAAAGTATTAAAAAACTGTGGAATTTTTTTCTGTTCTGTTTATATTGCACAGCTGCACTCCTCTTTCCATAATTAGTCGAGGTCTGGAGTTTTCTAAGTTTTCCGAGTTTTCTAAGTTTTTAAATATAAATTAGCTCTACCAATGCAGCTCTTGATTACCTTATACTATGGCCTTAAACTCTAAAACTTTCTCATCTTGAATAGGCATTTTGAATCTATCAGTGGCTCATTTTGATAGTAATTCATGAGCAAAAGGTCAACAACCCTCAATGCTTCTCAGAACAGCCATAACTCATATCAGTTCAAACATAAATGACATCCGACACTCAATTCAACGCTTGTTCGGTCAAAATGCCCCTTTCATTCACAAAACATATGCTAACAAACCGACCGTGGCGCTATTCAAGTTAACCTTAACACTTTAATAGCCTGAATCGGGAATCGAACCCGCAACGCCTCATTTCATTCCGCTTCCTCGCTAACTGCCAATGTACCTTCTCTTTTATAATGGCCCAAGCAAGGTTTATATTAGCCTGAGATCTCTAGGAGTCTTAATTGGTTTACGTAGAATTCAAATATTCTAAGTCCGCAAGAAATTAAAGGAAATAGGAATCAAGTACTAGGTAATAAGGGTACATTTTCTGTTCTGTTATTAAACGCGAATTCTCAGTTCGCCAGTAGTTTTATGAGATTTGGTAATTTAAGTCAAGAGTAAAGTGAAACGGGTAATAGACAGATCTATACCTAGGTAATTGGGTTGATTTTGTACTGAATTAGCACGCACGCGTTTATAACGTGTCATCGACGATTTTAATATCTCATTTTATACGATTTTGTGTTTGACGGTTTATTTTTATATGAAGCGAACATATTTGTCCTCGGGAGTAGCAACGCATCTGTAATCAACTTCAGATAGAACCCCAATTCTCTATAAAGTCTATAGATTTGAAAGAAAACTACGTGAGAGTTCTTAAAAAAATCTCAAACGTGGGTGAAGACTTAGTAGATTGTCCAAGTGACGCTGGCCAAGTGCGAATTAGTATTCGCATTGGGCCAGTGCAGTGGATAAAAACCTATAACTCTCACAATTTGAGAGAAGACCTATGCCCAGCAGTGAGACAATACTAGGTTGACGACGTTGCTACATACAATGATAATTTAAATAATATATTTTTTAGTGTCAGTTTTCGTTACTACCTATATGACAAAAAGTCGACATAAACGATAACTGCCCCCGGATTTGCCATATCGAGTGGACAATTACTCGAAACGAGTTAACGTAACGCTTGAAATATTTTAAGCGATCGAAATAATCGACAAAAGTTCTCAGGCTACCGATTTGGACGACGGTTTATTGTTTCCAAAATTTTATGGCCACTAAATCATTGTTTTCTGCGAAAGGTAAACGTTTTGCGTTCCAAACATAAATGTTAACTATCTTTTGATGATGCATTTATATTAAAACCTTTTCTTCTCAGAAAAAGATTGGCTATAAAATGCTTCATCACCGTTCGGTGTGAACCAGAGATGGATTTCTTTTAGCCGCCGTGTATGTAAATAGACTATACAAGAACAAAAACACAGCGCTAGTATTAATAATGCGAAATAGAAATAAAAAACGAACTTATTCCAAAATCGAACGGCGGGAACGAAACGTCTATAGACAATAATGGAAAGGAACAAAGAAGTAAAAAAGCGGGAAGAAACCTGTCGACGCCATGTTGTGTGGCACTCGGCCTTCACGCCTCGGCCGCCGAAGATTATCTTTGGAAAAAAGAACCGAACGGGAGGCACTTCTATTCGAGGACAAAAGGCTTAAACGCGCGCTTATGCACGGGTTAAGCGCCTCTCGTCGCTACTGAATAAGGAACACATTCGCGAGAAGCATTGTCTACTTGATTTCTTTCGGTTGGTACTATCGGATGAAAAGAAAGAGCATCGTCACCGTGCGCCTGCGCCGTCGCTGATGACCTGTCAATTCCATCGTGTACGCTGTACGTCGACTGTTGGGAAAAAAGTGACATTAGAGTTGGCCATCTATTATTTTGACTTTAAGTGGGGAGATGGAGTTGAGATTGATCGTGTTTGGCTCGGCCCTTTTAATTACATCGCATTCAGTTGCTTTTGTGTTGGATCTCTACTGCCCGGTAGATGCTACTTATTGTTGTTCACACCCACAAGGATATGAACATATTCAAGCACTTCAATTTTTGAATAATAATTTATATCATTAAGTATTTCCTTAGGAAGTATCTAGAGGGTAACAGGAAAACATAATTATATAGTTATTACGGTTAGATGTGAAAAGAGATTTCAGTGGAATTCAAAGTTAGTAGCCTCTACTCGGTTACACTTATAACTACTGTGTAGGTAATGTTGTTCTAGTTTAAAAAGAATGGCAACCCAGTTACTTTAATAAGAACAAAAGATCATTATCTAACCGTCTGATCTTAAGTAAATGTCTAATTCGTGCGATTTTTTGATCATAATCGTTAGATTCGCCACGACACGTGTCTTGTATCGCACTGTATATTCTTCATAATATTTTGAGTCTCATCTCATTTACCTATATTCTGTGCTAACCGAATTATATAGCAATCCAAAAACACGACAGAAGCCGTATATAATTTAGTTGCTCGTAAGAAAAAGGCTGATCCGTGCGATTTTTACAATGGTATATGTCCGCAAGTCGTGATGCGCGCGTTCTTGCAACTCAACTCATAATATATCCTGTGCTTATAAATAAATAAACAATAACTACGATAAAACATGAAATTATGGAGCGTGGTCCTAATAAAAAGATTTATGCGTTTTTCCAATCACTATCGCTTTTACATCACAATCATTCGATTCGTCACAACGCGATTCCGGTGTGTCGCGACGCAGTATTATAATTTATAGAGACTTGTCTCATTTTCGCACTTGCTTTATAAATTACGCAACGACGCTATACAACAGAAAAGTAGGTAGGTAAGTATTAGGTAGGCGTTTCTAAGCAAACGTGGTGGTTGGATTTCGGAAGCTCCACCGCCGCACCTATTTCCGCCTAATAACAGCACTGTTGTGCACTGCCGTGATGTGGTCTGAAGGGTGTAGTAAGGGAGATATACTTATCCGAGGCATTCCAACTTAGACTTCAGGGGTAGTAACGCATATTTGGCTAACCTAAGGTAATCTTATCTCTGGTTGATTACAGATGTCCATGGGCGGCAGTAGCCACTTACCATCAGATGGACTGCATGCTCGTTTGCTCGAATTTATAAAAAAAAGCAAATGACTAACATGTGCGATTTTTCCATCGCAATTGTTCGATCCGCCACGGTGCGTCTCGCGTGTCGCGTCGCGCGTGCTTCTTTCTTGCTTCTCATCTTATTGTGCGATTTCGTATGCTCACACGTCATTAGTCATTAATGTCGAACACGATATTATGTGACAACTTGTTCGCTGCTGCTTTATTTATTTTGCGATTATGCTCATTTGCAACAGTTTTTGTTATCATTCGCATGAATTGCGTTTCTTGTTGTTTAACTAGATGGTTTACGTCCATTTTCTTTGTGTATATTGTAAGTATAGGTACTTACGACTATACGTACTTACATCATGGAATTTCAATGAATTACGTGGAAAGATACTTAAAATTACACAACATACGTATTAAATTGGCTGTTAATACAAATATATATATTTTAACATTTAAAGAAAAAAATCTCGTATCTCACCTTCCACTTAAGGACTACAATGATCGTAAATGGTTCAATAATGCTTTTTTGTGTTAAGAAAGTATATCCATTTGAGCACGGTCATCGTAATCGTTAAGTGGAACGTCCCTATATACTTGGGGTCAGCACATTGACACATAATAGATACACAAAACAGAGTATAAATAAAGAAGCCACCGCACACGCGCGCAATCTGTGCAGGTCACGATCTGTGGTCACGTAGCTACACCACCTACCGGTCGCATTGTGATATTATCGGGGAAGATGGACATGTATAAAAATTACAACTCGCTTCGGGGATTGCACGGGTGCTATTAGATTATGGTCAATTTTTGTTATTACTGGTCATTTCTCCGTACATATTATTTTATTATTCGCAATACTTAACTGTTTATATAATAGATATTTAAATACAAGCAACTGCAAGTACAATAAATCCACAGAAAAAACTTGATTGGCTGTTGGTTCTTGATTTTATTTTTACCAACACCTAAAGCAATTTTAGCAATACCTTGCTGTTCATACATGTTACTAAAACTCTATAATAAATAAATGATGTGACAACTTTAATTTTACAAAATTATAAAATTCTATTGTATAATAAAAATGTAGATACATATTATTAGATTCATATTATTTTAGTAACTATTTGACTATTAGCATAATTATACTCTAAATACAAGACCATTAATATATCTGGTAAAATAGTTTTTTTTTTTTACTTTTAAAAATTTATTATTCAATTCAATAGGTGCGGTATGATACAAGATACTTTTCCGATAAAATTTAATTGATTCTATTATAAGTATACCTACACTGCCTTGGTCTATGGTCTTGGTCGAGTATATCATTAAAATGTATTTCCAACACACATAAAGAAGAATCGTATAATAATTAAAAGTAACACAAGAATTCTATAATCAAAAATTGAAGTAAGGTAAACATTCACTTTAAAGATTCTTCTAAACAGTTTACTCTTCTTTTTGCGAACCAGTACTTCAGTGCATTACGTACATTGTCTTAAAACTCATCTACTAAAACATAGAGTAGAGCTAATGAGTCCTAAAGCGTTAAGGCGAAGTCACTATGATTGATACTTAGTTGTAATGGACGCTCATTCTTTACTCTTCTATATGCATGCGTATTAGAGCTTAATGTGAGGTCTCTGAGTGAATTCGTCTTAGTCTCGGTACTTTGCTTGAATAAGCTTATTAAATTGATTGTTCTTGTCTTTCATCTCTGATTGATATATATTATGGTAATGTAATTTATAAGAAATTTGATTAATTCTAGATTTAAGAGATTTATCTATAAAATGGTAAGGGTAGATACCTTTGTGGTTTGAGTCCGGAGGCAACACTGCTACATTTTTGTTTTATAATGAAATTGCTAGTGAAGTAGCAAACCAGCATGTAGTCTACCCGATCGTAAGTGGCTCCTGCCGTCCATGGTCATCTGTAATCAACCCCAGATAACCTATTATAAAATCTACTTGCTATGTTGGTACTCCTGAGGACTAAGTTGGAATGCCTCGGATACGTATGTCTCCCTTATCACGCCTTGTAGACCAAAACACAGCAGGGCTTAACACTGGCTTATATTAGGCATAAATAGGTGTGGTGGTGGTACTTCCGGAATCGAACCACGAAGGCTTCTACCAGCTTCTACACATCTACTTTGACTTTAAAACCACAGCAGTAAGCGCCACTGTTTTGTTTTGGAGTGTTTGGTAAAAGAGAGTCACTTATATGGGGCGTTCCAACTTAATTCTCATTTGTACTAACGCATCTGAGGCAGAATTCCATTCTTATCTTAGGTTACTTATAGATGTTTATGAGCAGTGCTGTACCCTTACACCCTTAGTACGAGTTTGATAAGTTTTTGCCCATACCTACAATATACATTCCAATGTTTGGATAACGTTAACGGTGATCGTTTTCAGACGGACGGGTTCATTTCCCCCGTTCTTCGTTTGTCTCGTGTCTTATAAGCACGGAAAGCGTGTACGGGAAGCGCGTACGATATAATTGTACCGTGAAATATTTTCAAATTATAACTTAATCCATAGTTTTAATAGAGTTCCTTCAATTTCCAATTCAATTTTCGTAGCGATTGTAACCGCATCGTAACTGATAACCGGAGAGCTGTTATTTATCGGACACACAAATCAAGCTTGTTACGAGGTCATAGAATTCGCTGCGGCGTATAAAAAAATAATTTAACACCAATTTTTCATAGCCGTTTGATGGATTGGCTACTAATTTGTCCGAACTGCGCCCCGACCTGCGTACGCGCATAGCATTGTGTTAGATCAAACATGGCGTCGCTAATGGCGCCGGCCGACGCTGACATATTGCCTTTTCGAGTTCTAACTGTTATTTATTACGTTGGCTTTGTTTGTTCGAATCAAAATTAGGGAGCTTTTTGACCGTTAGGTCGCTTTGTGACCTCGGAACACCTACATTGCATCTTAAATTTTCATTTAACTATAAAATACGCTATTTAAATTTCTAATTAACACTTTCAATTTTAACATCCTGTTTAATGTAGGTACCTATAGGAAACTTTTTCGCGATTTAAACACACTTAAAGTATCCCATAACGTGCTACCACATTTCGCATTATACGATGTGACATAAAATTTGCAAACTATGTAACTAATATGCGATAAATGACTTCAAAAGGCGTATAAATTTTATTCTTGTGAAATATTGTAATAAGTTTATGATAAAATATAACTTTGTATTGTAATGAAGCAAATTAGTATTTTTTTGTATTTGATATAAAATATAAATTTGAGCTCGATCATGACGATCGCTTAGCAAGCACATATAATAGATAAAATAGAGAAAAAATATACAGTTACAAAATAATTTTATTTTTTTTCTTTACTATAATAAAAGACGTAGAAGAGAGTATAGTAGTGAGCGGCTGAATTACACGAAGCCAGGGCAATCTAAATGTTGTAATCTTAAATCTTGTCTGAATAAGGGCATAATCGTATCTAGACGCAAGCCTTGGAATTGACTTACTTATTTCGGGATTGTAAAAGCTTTTTATTTTATTTACGGGATTTTATTTACGAATTTTATTTGGTCTCTCTGTGCTATTTTAAGAAATGCTTACTTATAATTTTTATAATTATAATTTTTATTTACGTTACATTTTGTAGGACGAGCTCAGTAAACCGATTCAGTAAAAGTAACGCCTTATATATAGATATCTGAATAATTACTAGAAAATTTTCTCAAAGTAATTCTCTGAATATCAGTTCTGAAATTAGATTCATAAAATATCGACCGACTATACATAGACATAAAGGTAAACTTTATATTTAGCTTCGAAATTTTATGTTTTTTTCTTTTACACCAATTTATTCGTAAATGCGTCTGTTATAAACCTACAATTAAGTAGTATTCCAGTTCATTATGTTTTATGGTCTTCAAATAGTGATACACTCGATTATGACTCGTATTATGCGAAATTCATATTTTATTTATCTTTTTTAAATACAAGAACTTTATCCTTTAGGGTTATTTAATCGTAACAATTATTTTAGATTTGAATTCGTTATCCTTTTTATTTTCAATAAGTGCAATCGTTTCTATAGCGAATTGTTTAAGAATTCTTTACATTTTTATAAGTATCTGTATAGTTAAAGGTTTGAAAAAAAATGAAATTACTCTTTCGTATGAGGCGACCATCTTAGTCCTCGGGAGTAGCAAGCAGCTGATCGACTTCTGATAGAATCCTCGTTCTATATGAAGTTGCTTATAGATATCCATGGGTGGCAGTAACCACTTATGATCAGGTGAACTGCATGTTCATTTGCTACTTCAATCTGATAAAAAAACTATCAGTACTGATTCTTTATATTTTATTATTTCTTGGATTCGTCATTTTTGAAAATTTGTATTTTTATATTTGGTATACAAATAGTGCTGCAATCGATGCCTTTTATTCTTCCTTTTATAATACGTATATAGTAAACGTATTAAAAACATCAGAACTTAGTTTGGGTATTATAAAGTCACGGTATAAAGAATTCAAAATACCATTAGTCATCCCGAAGTGCGTGGCGAGGCGCCACGAATGAAAATGCACCAAAACTTCGACTCATGCTGTCGTGGGACTCCATTGTTGCCCTCCTAGCTACCTGGTCACGCTCCTACTGCCTTCCTTTGACTTTTCGATGTTTCAAAAACATGATAGAAGTGTACCTATTTATCGATGTAGATGTTTATAATACTTTATCATTTTTAACTGACTTCCCAAAGGAAAGGTATCTATTCGACATGTATATTTTTATCTTATACCAATTTAATGGCAATTTTTACGATATTTTTATTGTTTTTCTGTTTGTTTGATTCTATTCAAACATCGGCTTGTTTATAGCGTCATAGAAGCGCATTTGATGCGGTACTAAAACTCAATTCCATCCGACGCATTGCGATCTTGCACAACGGATATACAAGTTAAAACAAAATTCTGATAATCCTGCTTACGAATTGTGAACAACGAAGAACACATGCCTGTGTAACGACTGGATGGAGTAACTTACTGTATCTACTCGTGATGAAAACATACGATATATATAAACCACTTTTAAAAGGTAACGAATCTGTGGTTTCGTAGAGTCACAGACTATTCTTAAACTTTGAATCAGTTTGTCCGTCATGGTACTTAAATATCATAAATATGACTAGTAATAGAATAATCTTATAGTAGCACTACGTACCTACTGTTATGTATGGGTATTATTGTTAAAGACAGTTTTAATTTATCAGTGATTTTCAAGGGTCACTGAGTTCAAAAGATTTGGTGCATTTTTGTAAGTAAGTACTTGATGGCTTTTCACGTTTCATTAAAACGACTAATCGATTTTGACGATACTTTTGCTCTTGAAGTTGTATCAACTTTAAAATATATTTATGACCCATATTGTATCAGGGTATTTATTTGGCGGCCTATTTATATGAAATAATATAAGTAACAATAATAATTATTGACGGATTTTTATTAAATTTTTATAATGTGAGTTCAAAATTGTAGAGCTACTTACAACTTTACTGGTTAATTGGTAATCTTAGATATAAACGTCTTTACACGTATGATATTAATTACTTTGCTAGTATCTGCTATTGACAGTTATTGGCCTCAATCAAGTGTGAGATGACCAGATATCCATATATATGTAGGTATACCTATATATATCTTATTATGCACCTTATAAATATTACTACTAGTAAATATGTTCGTTTTTTATATCAAATAAGTTTCTATGAATACACCAGTCCACATACAAATATGATTAATATGTGATGAATGAAAAATATATTATCTTGTTTGTTCTGTTTACTGAAAACTTGGTTGTATTCATAAGATTTTAGTATCCAATGTTTTATTAAGCCTAAGTTGTTATATTTCGGCTATATTGAACCTAAACTTACACAATTTCTGTAGTTTCTTCTCAAGATCGTATTACAATTACATTGGAGTATGTAGAGATAATATTTTGTGGTGAAAGAATGTAGAAAAAAGAAATAGGATAAGAGTGTACTGCTTACTTCAGTGCCGCTACTGCATACAAAACAGGTAATTCACCTTAATTCAAAAGAAACCAACTGTTCCTGAAGTCACTAATCCTATCGTCTGCTACATACAACCTTTTTGTGTGACTCTACCTATATGAAAGAGTTGGAATTTATAAGAGCCATAGAGCTATGAAGGCGTTAAACACGAGTACATGAATATACAGCAGATATTAAGGATATGATCAAATATAGTGTATCATAAATTTTACGTAGCAACATAACCGTTATTTAACGAGTTAATAATACAATTAATTTGGAACCAACACGGGAAAACCGTACCTATGACGGATCTCATGTTGAAATTGGCAATTTGTTTTCGACAGGAATGAAGTAGGTCGCCTAATTAAATACTTTTCGTACGTATTCCAATCGATCTATTCAGAACTTGGCGAAACTAATCAAGCGTACCTTTTACGTATAACGGTAGGTACCCACCTACAACGGTTCGCAGAAATAGTAACGACACGAGTAAGTCGCACGTAAATTGAAAAATTCGTACCGGTCAAATTGAACTTCAGCAATAAAAAGTACCCTTGAAGAAACTACAAAGATTTCCCACAGACGTCAGTTAGGGCGGAGTGGAAATGTCATTTTAAAAACAGCTCTCGGCCTATAGCTAAATTTACATATACGGATGTTTCGCACGCACGCTCCCGGCGCAACGTCGATAAAAGAAGGCGTGGTCGTCGCTGTCGCAAACACCAATCACAATTCCTCGACGTGAGTGTGCGTACGGCGCCCTTTCATGTGTGCCGCATCAACGGGCAAGTGTGAGTGAGGCGCGCTCGTTTTATATGGGCGTACATAACTATACGTCGGCTACCGACTCCACAAAGAGTTCCCATATCTTTTATGTTCTTAGATCCTTATCTTACGGTTCTTATTTTACATTTAAGATGGTGGTCTCGAATTAACGGCCGGCCCCATAAACACGCTATAACAAACTTTAATATGCCTGTAATACAAAATAATCTGTGATTTTTATTGTTTTCGCAGCACTAATAGGTTGTAGTAGATCGGAGATAGGGTCCGTAGTTTCAGGGCGAAATTATTCATGAATTATGTTGATTGAATTGTTAATCGCCTGTAATTGTTGATTTACGTTCGCGATAACATTTTGCTTTTTGTAAATCTCACTTTATTATAATTTTTGTGCAATGAAAGTTTCAGTGTAGAGTCGGTATCTAGGTAGGTACATCTTAAACTTAATTGGATACTACTGCCCATGGGCATCTGTTATCAATTGTAAATATATCGTATGTATGTTGTATTAACAATTGATAACAGATGTTGATTTTGAAAGGAGGTAGATCATGTAGTGTAGTATGCATGTTATATTAACAATAGATAACAGATGTCGATTTTGAAAGAAGGGAGATCATACCATAAGATATCACTGTCACACCAATTTCTAGCTGGAAGCAATTCCTGCGTTTTGTTAGAAGAATGTAGACGTCAACACGAGAAGATCATCCTATTCCTCACAATAAGCAACGCATTGACTTCAGGGAGAGCCTTTTTATGTGGAGTTGGACAAATCCTTTAAAAGCATTCCTTCAGATACCTCCCTCCCCCAGCTCACCCCCCACAAAAATCTTGTATGCGGATCCAAGATTGGTGGATAAAGCGTTCTTTTTTCGTCTTCAGAGATGCTCATGCGTTTGTGATCGACATGTAGAGCTACCATATTCGCTATCTTTTACCAATACCCATAAATAGCATTAACCATTCAACATCACGTGGCTCCAAGCTTATTTACTGCTTGTATTATATACAAAAAGTACCTTCAAAGTATATATACGTAGCTACCTACAAACGTTTCCAAATTCTTTCGCCTACCTCCACTCAACGCATTGTTAACTTTCTGTTAACAATAATTAAATTGAAGAAGCCTTAACCAAATTTAGAACGTCAAAGCGAGAACGCATTCAGTTGAAAACCGTCAACAATAAAAGGCCTTTTTCGCGCCAAAATTCGATTAGGGACGTGGAATGGGACAAAGGAAGTCGTTTATTTGGGGAGGTTTAAAATTGATTTCGTTGGGGCGGGCGCCTGTTCTGGTTAAAGGGACATTTGAGTTCAATTTATGAATTTAAATATTAGTGTGAGTAGGTATCTACAAATATATGTAACTGCTAGAGATACTCGCGACTTCAACACGATAGTGGTTAGACTCTGGAGGAATTACTGCTTTATTATATAGTACTAGCAGTAGTAGCAGTTGAAGGTTGGTAAGGGTTTCATACCGATTAGAGGTATTCTTAGCTCCATTTTTTTTCCTAGAGGTAGCAATGTATCCATGGTCGATCTTTCCTATTGGTCACAAATCCTGTCTGAGGCTGAATACAGATGTTCCTGTGCGGAATCAATGGCCACCAATCAATTAGATTGCACACTTGTTTGCTACGCCATAATAGTAAAAAAAAATCAACCCGTATTAATGCAGCCATTGAGGTGATTATAACTAACCTATCCTCTTTAAGTAAGATTGAAAAAAATGCAAATATCTCAAAAATTTCTACAAATAAAACTACGATTTGACGACCCGCGTGGCGGAGCGGTCGCCATACTGGTCTGATACACAGTGGGTCCCGGGTTCGATTCCCGGCCAGACAGAAATCTGAATGATGAGTTTAGGTTTCTGTTCTGGGTCTGGGTGTTTGTGTATTCGTCTTTGTGTGTCCATGTCACCCACGACACAGGAGAAAATCCTAGTGTGGGGCTATGAGTGTAGAAAGCGATTTTTTAATATTTACCTACAAATTTGTTGCCTAGCTATTTTGCAGCTAAAATTGTATTATTTTAAATTCAACATATTTTTTCCTTTTGTAAAACACCTCAGGCGTATCCAAATTGTTGAGTCGAAAGTCGGTACATAATTTAAGATACATACTTAGCAGGTATACAAACTAATCAAATCTTGTGGTCCACGTCATCACTAAAAAATTCACAACTACCCACTTATTATTATTTTCACTAAAAGCAATAAACATATAAGTGCGACTCACTTATACAACAAGCAAAAGTAAACGAACTTCAATTTTACAGAAACAGAAGTGTTTACCCAAGTTGTAAAACAAGGGGAGGCACTCGATACCCGGACGGTTAGCTCCAAGTGTTTGTGTAGCTTCGGACTTTGATCATGTTGATAGGGGAAGTGCTTGATGGCTGTTTGTTAGGGTAGTGGTTTTACTGCTGAATAAACCATCATATACATATCACTTTTAGAATAAAAGTGACTTGTGAAGATACCAAAATTGTGGTTCTTAAAACACGCGGTTATTAAAATGACGTAACATAGTTATGTGTTGGTATTTTTTGGTTAGTATTCGAACTTTTTTGAATCCATAGACAATCGACTATGTTGTCTAATAACGTCGATCGTGTAGTTCCAAGTATTTAACTCAATTTGCCGAAATTTTGAATTTGGTCCCTATTAATTTCACTATGCCTTATTATGCACTATTTATCTATATGTTGTTAGTAATGTTGGGCTGAGATACAACACATCACTAGAAATAGTTATATGCACGTATAAAATATCCGATATCAAATTATACTGTAGGATATATTGCATAAAAATTTATATTTACAGCTTGTCAGTGATGAAGCAATATGCAGTCATACTACAAATCAAATTAGCAGGAAACTACATACTAGGATGAAATAGTGTTGAATTATAAAAAAAGATTACGTAAAGTTCCTAACGATTTTCTCTTATAATTACAATTAATAGGTACAATCTCAGTAATAGGGTGTCTAGATTTTTTTGATTGGAGTTAAGTTCAGTTATAGAGCTTTTCAGTCAATAATCGGACGGATTTTGCTCATTTTCTATTACTCGAATTCATGTTTTGCGTAGAAAAGTTATTGACATAACAAACCATCCTTCTGAAGGGAAACTTACTAATTTCTTGTATTTTTTATTAAAATAGCATGAAATGCAATACAGTAGTTCCCAAAATAAACAATCATAACGAAAGCAATTTCATAAACAGTTATGTTTTTTGATTTCTCGGAAATTGTTTGAAACTTAACATATCAGTTACATATTTGTAGTTTAACTTATGACTATTTAATTTACACATAATGTATAAGCATTTTTACGTGGCTTTGTAATAGGACCTCCCCTTAAGTCAGTTGTTTCCCCACAATGACTCGCCGCGTCCCAGGAAGCGCAAGTCAGCATCAGGAAAAGTTATAAGATTAATAGAAGTCGAGTTTTTCTGACGGCAACCTCATGGTCTTAGTTGAGTGGGTAATCGTTGCGGAAGTACTTACATTGCACTTAAGTCGTGTAACATATTATATACGGTTATGTTTGCTTATTGAGTTATTAGGTAAGAAAAAGTATTAGTTGTGTCATTGGTAAAATCAAGCGTAACTAAGTGTTTTTTTTTCGTTTAAAAATCGGTTGTATTTCTCATGTGATTTACTTTGATATGAGGCGACCATCTTAGTTCTCAGGAGTAGTAATTTGCTTGATGAGGCGACCATTTTAGTCCTTGGGAGAAGCATGTGTAATTGACTTTAGAAATAAAATCCCTGTTCTATATAAAGTTGCTTATAACTTTCCATTAGCTACATAAAAATGCTTTCCAAGTTACTAAGCGAGACTTTAAGATACTCCAATATATTACTTGGACCAATTTTCCGAAGAAGACAGTGGGAAACCACTGGATTTAAAAGGTTAGATTGGCGACATTTAGGGGAGGCCTATGTCCAGCAGTGGACCTCAAAAGGCCGATGAATGTATGTAAAAAACTAATTAATACTTTTAGATAATCAATTATATACATTTTTTTAAATATAAATGAGGAAATATAAATATAATGAAGAAATATTATAATTACATTAGTCTGTATACCTACTACACTATATTATAACTATACATACATAAACGAACCATAAACATAATATCTACCCGGAAGACAGATCTCAGTGTCTCGGAGTACGACACGTGTTTAGAGACAATCTCATCTCACTCCGTGACAGATGTCCGTAGCCGCCCGCCCTAGCGTAGCCGCTAGCGTCCAATGCACTCGACATGCGCAAGACGTGCTCGTAACTATGCGGCCCTGGTACTTTCAACTGACACATTTAAAAGATAAATTTATTTAGTTTGTTGAGCTATTTATTTCTTAAATTTTTTCACCGTATACTTTGTTTTACATATAATTAGAGATAAATAAACAATTCTACCACACACACAGATAAGCGCAAGAACACCCAGATCAAGAATAAAAGTCTAAATTATTCACTTGGATTTCGCCTGCCCAGGGATTTGAACCTGGAACGATCTGCCTAGCAGAGTTTTCATTAGGGGCTTTTAAATATGTGAATAGTACCATATTGCCTTTTTTTTAAATCCCTTAACAAAACACATACAGGTGTTACTAAATTACATATTTTTATTATTTTGAATACTAGTAATTAAAGATTCTTCATGTTTATTAACTAAAAAGTTATTGCACATTTATCGTATTATCGCAAATTATTTGGTCAAAACGGTAAAGATATTCGGTGAAAACCTATGCAATCTTAGTTTGTACGAAACTAACTGTAAACGCGACAAGCAGTTTTTCAATCCTTCTGTCTCGGTTAAGTGCTAAAATAACTGTTAAACACAGTTCAAGTTCCCATCAACTACTTCGTACCCCTTCGCATATATTCTATAGTTCAAATGTTTGGTTAAGACAAGCAATTGACGGCCCCTACTGAGTTGTCCATACATTGTTATCTATGCCGTCATATTAATACAGATATACACATCTATTTATATTCGCTTATATTTTAAGATTTCCGAATGTTATTTATTTTTAAAGTCATTCGTTTTCGTGTTTTAATTTGTATAACGTAATTGTCACTTTACGTATTGAGCTTTACAAAAGATAAAAGTATCAAATTGATTGATTTATGATAAAATATTTGATTAAATAATGATAAAACTTTGTTTATTTTCTAACCTAGGAGCTTTTTAATTAATTAATCTATACAACTATACGTCTAAGTAAGATTGAATGTCTGTTTGAAATATCCAAATAACAGTTTTTTATCAAAAACATATAGAAGTATACACGATACTAATAACAAAACATCAATTACTAAAATGTTTGCCTGTCTGTCTGTCTGTTTGTTCTGGGTAATCTCTGAAACCGCTGGAACGATTTTGACGGGACTTTCACTGTTGGATAGCTGATGTTATAAGGCGTAACATAAGCTACGGCTATTTTAGAAAAGCTAATTAGGGTTCCAAAAATTAAAACCTTATAAACCGCGCGCGCTCTACGCGCACTATGTCAGTTGCTATCAGTCCTCTCTGAAACAATGCTATAATAATAAAATGATATAAGGTCTAAAATTTCGGCTATATATAACTATGTCAAGTTACAATTTCTAAACGTGGGAATAACCGAGGGGCTCAGCTTGTAATTAATATTAGTAACTAATCTGCAGTAAATGTAGAGTTTAATACTTTTTCATCATATGAGCATCGCACAAATTAACTGGTCGTATAAATTCTTTTTCTCAAGTCCTCAGTAAAAAAAAAAAATTGTCTGTATAAAATACCTATCTTAATAAAAAAATACCTATTATTATTTCTCTTTTACCCGACTGCGTCAGATGGATTGTAATGTTTTTTAATTTGACATACAAAATCTGCAGAAAAATATACATGACTACTTTCTTTTTGGAAAAAAGTACCAAAACTAAGTTTATTACCGCGTGAAGGACCTAATATTATTTTATATTTTTATATTTCATGATTGCTGTACTTGTTTTGCTCTTTTCACTTAATATTTAAAAACTTGATTCTTTGTTTTTAAATAATTTAGGAAGGTATTTCTTTGTTTTGGTTCTTTACACCAACTTCGAATTAAAATTGAGATGATTGTTGAATGAATTTAAAGTGCTACTCGAAAAAAATAAGTTGTAGTGCGAAATCATCATTCCCCGGTTCAACCATAAGTAATTGTTTTTGCGGCTAATTCCCTTCCGAGCGAATAAGGGGTCTCGAAATTACATTTTTATTTAGTTAGGGGCGAAGGGTTCCTCGATTGCTTTTTGATAAGTCAATTTTAATGCCACATGCAGTTTTCTTTGCGTTGTTTGCATTCAAATTAGACAAAAATGTATTCGATGTATTCAAACGATCTTTATTACACTTACTTAGAATTCTTAACTTTGTCATACAAGATCATCAGTTTAATTCTTTATTGTTTTATTATTAGAGTTGTATGAGCGACAGTGTCCACTTACCAAAAGATGAACTGGAAGCTCGTTTGCAACTATATAAGATTGAAGTAACAAGTTGAATGTGGTAGAACTCTTTGTGGTTCGACTCCGGAAGCACCACCGCCATTCCTATAGCATACAGTCCGCCTGATGGAAAGTTACTCCCGCCTATGGACAGAAATAAAGCCACTACTTACACCTTTCCACCGAAATACAAAAACTTTTTCATGCTAAAAATATGTCTTAACGAAAAAAATCTTTGGATTTTCAACGATCTAACTCAAAGTTTTCTTCCACAGCAGATTCGCTGTTAGGCTCAGGGTCTGATGAGGAGGAAGAGGAGGAAGCAAGGGCTGCGAACAACTCCAGCAGTCCAGCGCATGCGCCGCACCCAGCTCTGCATTCTGAGTTGTCCCACAACGGAGATACTAAGCCACATGAAGATTCCGAAGATCAGGTTGGTTTATCACGTTCATCCATCGACGAAAATTATATATTCATAAATGTTTGGGATATTAAGAAATTGCTTATTAACAATATTAACATTATTAGTTTATTTAAAGAAGACTTGCTTTCCAAATCAATCAAATCATAAATACCTAAATTTCCTGAATGCTTGACACACAACCGGTAAAGATGAGTTTGTGGTTTCAAAACTTAGGTACGTTACCTACATTATTATTATTCCCAATTGTCAAATAAATTCAAAGAATGGTTGAGGAATTATATACACTGAAATCCTGATGTAACCTAGCTCATACCTCTTGTATTTTTTGGTCTAGACTGACTCACGATCTATAAGTATCTACTCAAACACCCTATATCTCCCGCGCGGGACCTGGCCACATGGTCGCATTCAGTTGTTCCTCTTCCCCTCCCAGGGTTCGCTGGACGGGGACCCGGAGACCAGAGACAGTCAAGCGGAGAACAAGTCCCCGGACGACGGGAATGGGGGCTCCAAGCGACGCGGGCCCCGGACCACGATAAAAGCGAAACAGTTGGAGATCCTCAAATCCGCCTTCTCGCAGACCCCAAAGCCGACAAGACACATACGGGAGCAACTGGCGAAGGAAACTGGGTTGCCAATGAGAGTAATACAGGTTAGTCCAGATATTTTATTAAAGCAAAACTTTACAATCGTTGTGATTTGAAACTCGATAAAATAAAAATGCGTTACGAAAGCAGTTGTCGGCGCTAAACTAGATGACGCTGAACCCTTTTCTGTATCACGCTAATGGTTTACATCGTAGTTTTTATAAACGCTCAACTTTAGTATATGCGAAATAAGATATCCGAATGTGATCTGCACTAATTACTTATTCGATTTTTTAAAAGCATGTCACCCTTGTGATCAGAAATATTTTCTTATTTATTACTTTTAAGTTTCTCTTCTGTATTGTGTGTATCGCACACACAAACCTTTTTAAAATTATTTAATAACGTTTGTTGTAAACCTATGGGTTATAAAAGGCGAACTTATATAGTGATGAGCAAATATTGTGATATTTTGTTTGATAAAAATTTTCACGTCCCGCATGATTGAGCGGTTTCCGATTTGACATGGGTTTTGGGTTCGAATTCCGGTCAGACATACGTATAAAGGATAACTTTAGGAAGGTTCTAGGTTTTCTCAAATACTCGTATTATATATAATTATATCCTAACCTATTTATTCTTTGATAAACTTATATGACTGCCTACTTAATTTGTGTAATTGTGACAAAGTGCTAGTTCTAGCATGAAGTGTACAAAATGATAAAAGCTGAAAACACGATGTATCAAATTTCTAACAGACAAGTCAGGCATTCGTCATTCACCTGAAATCGATATTTAAAAAGCGTGAATTTTAGAACTCGGACGCAGCAAACAACTGTCCAGTTCTAAGAACTACTTGCAATCGGAATGTGGATCAAAATGTTTGGGTGGCCACAAAAGAAATAGTTTTGGCAACGCAGATATTAAACCTTTGTAATAAAATAACAACTGAAATCTTTCTTTCGTGCAGTAGCATTAGAAAGTCTAGTTTGTTTGCCGTTGGATGATGATTTAATAAAATATTTTCCTCTAATATTTCTGTAAGTACAGTTACAAGACTACAGCTTGCCAGAGATTTGTTAAAACATGTTTACATTGTTCGAATTCGTAATTAAGATCTCACTGTGTGAAGTGTGTTTCTTCGATTTCTTTGATGGCAGAAAATATCTATATTATTTCCATTCTATGTGATTATTATTATTATTACTATTAAGAATTAGAAATAATCTGTCTAAGAAGGTAAAATTGACATTACTATTTATCGTCTTCCAGTTAATATCAGTTATAGTATGTTAGTATAGTTATAGCGTAAATTTAAAGTTTTGTTAATGGTATATTATGTTTATTTAAATAAAATAAATTGAGACCTAATTTTTATGACTTATGTAATTTTAGTATATATATACTCGTACTTGTAAAACATTTCCAGTGACTAAGTATGCAGACTTGTGAACGCTAAAATACGCTACTTGCTGCCGCAGTCATATCAGCATAAAATTGATTTGAACAAAACCTCTATTCATCACACGGCGAACCTTCATACAGTAACCGTTACAAATGGCCGACACTCTATCACGGACGCGGTCGAATCGTTCGCAAATTGAATAACGCGCGCGTTGCCGACACCGCGACGTGACAAATATCCTAATTAACGAGAGCACAGACTAGAAGCAACACTGACAGAGACAAACTTTTAGTTTTCTAAATCATCTCTAGAATTTACAATCACGCGGCCCATTTGTTAGTCTGCTTCGCGCTTGACACGTGAAATGCTGTTGTGTTTGCTCGAGTTCGATATTTGAAGCGGGCCATCAATGCTAACTATGAGAAATTCGGCTATCAAAATTTCGGGACACACTGAAAGTAAAAAGTTTAGAGCTCCGTTTTTTGGACTATGTGTATATTAGCAATTAAGTATCAAATGTCCAAATGACACTGGAAAATAAGGATTCGCTGAAAAGTTTTAAGGTGTGTAGAGTCTACGATTCCCCAGTTTGCTTCGCAGACTAAGACTTAAATCCTTTATATGCTGCAAGAAGACTAGTGCTCAAGAGTTGGTAATGTATTGACTATGATGTTTTTTTAATTATAAAAGTAATAAACGAGCAATTAGTCCACCTGACAGTATGTAGTTGTTGCCGACCATAGACAACTGTAACAAACTCCAGAAAGGTGTTAAATCTTACCTAAGGTTAGTCACAGATGCGTTGCTACCCCTGAAGATTAAATAGAAATAAAATATTATTATTATTATTATTAAATCGCCTCGGATATATACATCTTATATTCTACATACATAAGATATCTCGGATAATGATGTCTACCTTATACATTACATAGCCAACGAAACAACAGCGATTAAATCTGTTGTTTTAAATCCAAAATAGCCTCCGGAATCGTATCATTGAGTTTAAACACTTTAAAATTTGTAACCAAAATTAAAAAACGATTCTTGTGTGCCAAATTCAAACTAAGGTTTGAACAACAATGATCCAATCTAACACATGGATATACGCAATTCTCCACAGCGACTAAGCAACAGATGTCTGTTGAGATCCGTTCATCTGTCGGTCACGCTTTTTGCGCGCCTTCCTCTTTGTTTCAGTTTTTGTTGCACTCGATTTCCGAACGAAAAACATAATGTTTTTATCGCAGCCGTCCCGCGGTTAGTAAACGGTAGGCTTATATTGCATCGACTGAGCGATGAAACAATCTATATTGCTAAAATAAAATAAAAAAAATTACGAAAATACAACCTACTGTGCTCTTTATAGTTGCATCACTGAATGTTAGGTAAAGAGGTAAAACAAGCCTATCTGAGGAAATCACCGTAAATGTAATTGGTTTAATATTTTATCAAAATACGCCAGAACTCATACGGCTTGTCTTAAATACCAAAATTCAACCCCATAAAATTGCTTTCGTTTTTATATTATCTTGTGTACGACAAATAAAATATAGAACACTGCAAATAAAATAAAAATACGTATTATAAAAATGCCGAATATTATACCGTTCATTCAAACATTTCGAAAATTTACAAGTAGGTACGAGGCGAGGGAGCAAAAAATAACCATAAATCACCAAACTTCGACTTCGATTCAAACCAACAAAGCGTCCAAATCTGTAGTACAACACATTATTGCTTCTGTAAACAACGTGAAGTATGTTAAGTGGGTTCATAAACAACATTTTTTGCCACCATCCGTCAGGTCGAGCGCGTGTCAAACTTGCCACTTGCCACATGTGGCATAACTGTAAGCTTTTTGTGCCGGATTTAACTAGTTAACACCGATCCGTGTGACCGATTGAACGTTTGAACGAACCGACTATCGGGTCCTTTGAGTAACATGTGTGGAAAGGCGAATTTTAATTAGTGTAGAGTCGGTAAGTCGATTGTCGTATGTAAAAACAATTGATGACTACAAAACTTGTAGATGAATATAATTATTGTAAAATACATGTAAGTTCACACGGCATAATACTACACTACTTACACTGAAAACAGAAGACAACGAAAAAATAAGAAAACGAATTCGGATTTAACGTATCCTAATTCAAAATAAGAGAAATACCTACATCATTATATCATGTCATTTAAATACCATATTAAACAACTGTTCCTAATATAAATAAGTACAACGTACATCTGACAAAAAGTGACATATTCGATAAAGTATATTATAATTAAAACATTGTCATTTCGTGCGCTAACATTTGCTCATTAACACATAGTACACACATGTCTGTAAAGGTTACTAGTGTGGCATGTTGACAGGAGGAAGAGAATGCGTAAAAATAAACAAACCGTAGTCACTTCAACACGGTGTCATCCGACCGCGAAACGAGAAAAAAAGGAAGATATTTTAATAAGTTCATATATAATTTCTTCGGCGTGACGGCTCTGTCGCGCGACGCGCCCTTATTGACTCATATTTTATTTTGACAGCGCGTGTAGTTAGCTTTAAACCAAAGTCGAAGCGTTTTCATTGCACTGGAAATAAAAATACCAGCCAAGTGCGAGTCGTACTCGCGCACCATGGGTTCCGTACCATTATCTATAAAAATGGCAAAAAAACACGTTTGTTGTATGGGAGCCCTTATTTTTATTATTATTATTTTTAAATACATATATAACTAAATATTCTGTGAATATTACAAACGTCTTCTTGTTGCCGTTATTACGAAGAAAAACAATAGTTTTTGCTTGGAATCTTTTTTTTTGAAGTTATTAGTATGGCATGTTGTATGGGACATTAAATATTTATTTTATTCGGTTTTAGAATTTGTTATTACAGCAGCAAAAAATACATCTGTGAAAGCTATGCGATTCATGAGCCTGGTGGCTGACAGACGGACAGACCGACGGCGGAGTTATAGTAATAGTATCCCGTTTTTAACCTTTGGTCAAGGAACCCTAAAAATAAAATTATTTTTATTTTGATTATGTCGTTTGGCGCCGCCGACGCACTTAATAGTTTCGGCGTTAATTTTACTCGAGGCTACGTGGCATAAATACATTTACTTTTACTTTACAACACGCCTACGTTAAGTTTAACAGTGTTAATCGTCTCTCATTGTCCTGTTCGATGTCACTTCATATCGATTACAGTTGTAAGTAATTTCTTTATCGTATCTTTCGCCTTTTAATACCTTTGCGTCACCTACCGTCAAACCTTGACAAGGTTTTGGGAAATAAAATTCGTTACGAAATGAAAGTAGCAAACGCTTATAAATATTTCACAATACACAAATAATGGCTTATGGCTTGATGCGACGATCTGCGCCAGGCGGCGGAAAGTAACAGGATAAGGCGCAGTGCTTCCAAGTAATTACAGTAGATCTACTGTATTTCCAACTTTTTTACTGTTTACTGCAAGGGTGAATACAGTGAAAGAATGTACTGTATTTTCCAAGAAGGTACTTTATAGCAAATAAAAGTAGAATTTTATTTTTTTCATTTCATAATAATTATATTTTATTTCGAAATTTGATCGAGGAATGACTTTTGTTTGAAGTCGTCAAAGTAAATGACCTTTTTTTTTCGTCGACGTAAATTACTCTTTAAGTCTATAAAATATTTTATACTGTAATTTTGTACTAAATACTGTATTTTTAAGTAGGAATTTTATAATCATGATCTGGAAGCACTGATGAGGAGAGCCGAAGATCGTGCGTTGTGTTGCGTACCTTTTGGGAGGCCTATGACCAGCAGGATTGACGTGGGCTGATGATGAAATAATTTCTTGTAACACAATAAGATATTGCGATATAAGTAACATAATATGTAACTTCCCTTATGTCAGTCTATTAAACCACAAACTATTTAATAACAATCGATCAAAGAAATGTCGATGTTTCATTTGTCATTCGCAACTAAATTCTTACGATGGCAGCTAATAGTAGCGACAGATTATAGACAAGTATAAAAAAATGAACATATCGCACGGTGAGAATAAAAGTGGCTTAACGCAAAATTTCCATTTTAAGGAAATTTGCATTTTAGCTAACTTATTTTTATTATTACTTTAAGTCATTAGACTAGAAGTCACAACTTTTAATTATTTCTCTCAATTTTCCGGAATTTTGAGTTTAATACTTTTCATCTCAGTGTGCAATATTATGTATTGCAAATTTGCAATTGAATTAAAAAAATATTCTTAATTTTGCATACATGTTTGTACAACAAAAACAATATTCAGCACATAAAAATGATAAATTATTTTTATCTACTGAATATTATTTAACAAAACAGTTAAAATTGATGAAAAAGTGAGCGGTTAAAGTTTTTACTATTGAATTTGTTAAATATAAATGTCCATGTTTACGCGTATTTATAGTCATACTCTGTCTACGAGTTCTGAATTAATTTATACATGTTACTCGTCGTAAAATGTCATCGAAGCGTAGTAGTTCACCACAAATTGCCTTGTTACTTGAAAGAATATTCACCGCGTGCTACAATTAGCATTTACAATTTAGAACAGGCCCATTAATCATTATTATAAGACGCTGAAACAATTCTATAACAATTACGAGCGCGTCAAGTGTGAATATGTTAGAATTTATGTCATTCGTTACTCGGTTAGATAGACGCGATTTACATTCCAGATTGCTATTATTTATGAAGTCAGTTACATATTAATTAGGCTCGGCCAGTGAACTGGGATCATCATACGCCAGGTGATTACTTGGGAAGCGTGTTTAACTAATATACGATTATAAATGCGAAAGTTTGTATGGGATTACTCATTACCGTGGTAAACGTGACCGAAACGGCAAAGCGAGAAATAGCTCGTACTATAATAATATTTTATTTGTGTCCGCTGTATGAGTTTATAACAATTTCACAAAGCAATCATTGTTTATTTTCTCGCTCATTATTTCAAAGTACAGTGCAATGTATGGCCGAAAAGAACATACAATGTACCTACATACACTGCAATGTATCTATAGGTGAAAACGTAAACAATTATCGTTTTGAGGAACATAATATACTCGCACAGGATGTTTACTTAGGTCTCTTAAGGAGACTTTAAGACTAAACTAAACATATATGAAAATAACAATTTTGATTAATGTATTAATATTTTACATACATAAAGGCAAATTAGTATCGCTTGGTACAATACAAAAAGGTATTTAAGGATCTGTTAGTGGAAAGTAATTTCCACACGGAAGGCGGTGTCATCAGTGATTGATAGTGGGGGACAAAAACAGTTTGTCTTGAGAACATGTCATTATGTCACCACTGTTCTAACTTGACGCGGTCTGATTAATGTACGTGTGTGTGTAAGTGTTGTTATAATGACATGAGTTTGAGTGTCGTTGTGTCTTAGGTCAGTGAGGGTGGATCAAATGACGATAATGAAATGTTTGCGAAGGATTCATTTTAATACTAGTCGTTCGTAGTAATCGTTGAAAATTTCATAATCATACTTTATTCAAAATATTCAAAATAAAATGTATCTTTAATAAGAATGTTATCATTCAGTTCGATAAAACGTTCTTAGTAATTTTTTAGTTTATGGATTTCTTGATTTTGTATCGCGTACGTTTGTGGCCTTTGAAGTGATCCGAGATTTTTTCCACATCAGGTCTTGTGAAACCAATCACATAACAGTAATAATTAGCTTCTTTATCGACATTATTGATGAAAAAAAACATGTTGGAACGTTGTATTTCGAATAAACCGGTCAATGGGAGCGCCGTCACGAAAGCCGTGGAACTGTGGGATCTGAGTTGAATGAGCCGTATATCGACTGTGGGACGACCATATCTCTTCTTTTAATATCCGTCGGCCACTTTGAACTGCCCCAAATACTATAACTTTCACGAATTACGAGGCAACAGCGAAGCCTGGGTGACCGCGGCTTTACAACCCAGTGTCGCTGCAATCACAGTACAGAACAATCAGTACTTTAACGTTTCCACAAATTAAGTGTCTTCCAAGTAGATTATTGGTCATTCAGTGAACAAAATTTCCTTCTTGTTCTTGTAGTTATATACATGTGACTTTTTATATTCCCTTTACTGTATTTTGTATTCTATACAGAAACTTACGAGAATGTTTTAAAGCTTTTCTCATGTTAATTCTAGCTTAATTTATATATTTTTTACATCCAAAAAAAAATCATTTTTGTCATCGCTGACACTTACTAAGTGCCAACATTAGATCAATTTAATCAATTTAAAATTAAAATGACAAATGTTCGGAGGTTAGTATACAGTGTGAGATTATTGCCATATGTAAACATATTATAGGTAATAATATTATATCAAATTACCCATTTTTGTACTACACTTACTAAGTGCCAACATTAGATTAATTTAATCAATGTAATGGTTAGTATGTCAGTAGTCAGTCAAGAATTATATTATATCAAATGTAGGTAAACCTATAGTTTAATTACTTCGAAGGTTTTTAAGATGTTGTATTACCGAATTTCTGTATACTGTGCGTTTGAAGGATATCTACAAATTATTCTATGTTTTAGTTCAGCCGCAACTCTGTGCAATTTTATTCTCTTACTAAATTGTTCTTATTGTCATAAAAACTTTGGCGTCAGTGTCATCATTGGTTTAGTTACAATAAAGGCTTATTACTTTTTTCTTATGGACGTTATAAAAATGTATGTTTTTGAGTAAAAAAAAAAAATACACAATTATATTTTATTCATACGTATTTATTGCAGAAAAGTTGGGATAAATATCTAAATCTATCTTTCATGTACTTTTTCAGTGATAGTATTATTTTTAATACCAATTAATATATCTACCTATTATTAAAGCTTTTATGAAGCGTACTTCCAAAGTCGATATGAAATTTGGAAGTGGCAAAGCCGATCGAGCGCCGATGTCATCGCACGTGAAATGTCCGCAGTAACGATTATCGCCGGCTGTTTTGACAAACCCTCGCCGTCGAATCCGCATTTTATCTAAAAACGGCGATGTTATTGCAATAAATTTGTAATTTTAATCTTTATTATTGAAACAACGGCGCGGGATCCGGCCGTGGGAACAATAAAACGCCTATTTTACAACGCGTTTCTTGGGGACTCTCGTAAAAATATTAAACGTACGGCGCATAGCGGTACCAAATCTCAGTACGTTGTTTCGTGTTCTGCATAAAGCCGGCGAATTCTTTCTGCTTTTTTGCGGCTGTGATGTTATGCTCGATTGCGCCAGAAACCGCCTGTCGTGGTTTTTCAATATTTTTTTCAAGAGATTTTAAGTATTTGTCATAGTCACAAGACCTATAAAACTATTTCGTAACCGACTTTTACTAATTGCTACATAATTAATATCGTCTTTTATTCTTTCGTAAACGGTGAAAAAGAAAGTGCGTTAATAATTCGATGGGTTTATAAATATAATTTCCCATTTTGTATAACAGGTGTGTAAATACTTGCATATGACCCAAATTAAACCTACTGATTATGACACATATTTTTTAATGAACGACCACCACGAATCAATATAATTATGACGGTTCACCTATATAGAAAGCCAACACTTACCAACCAACTTTCCGTTAACGTGAGCAACGAAAACGTATGATTTATGATGTGCAAGACAGAAGCACCTTGCGTTAGTTCAGCAAGTGCGGCCTCACAAAGGCGCTTGACGAAAGCAATAAATTATTAAATTATGATAAAGAGCGTTATACCAAAAATCATGTGTCGGCGTTTGCAAAATTAGAAAAAAACGTAGCGGAGCGGCGCCTACAGTCCTTTGTCTAGGACGTCCCGCGGGTACCGAGCGGTGGTGGACAATGGGTAGTGATGTAGCCGAAGCGGCGAGTGTTGGGACAAAAGGCCTCCCCGCGCGTACAAAAAATGACATCATTTATTTTATTGCTCCGGGTGGGAATGTGCTACATTAATATTGCGTAGGCCTTAATGTTCCGATCGCCCTAGGGCCGTGATCCGTCAGCTTCGCTGCTCTCGTATAAATTTTATTCGTTGGTCAATTTCGAATTTATGTTTCTCGGCGTTGAAAATTATTTGATATGTTTTTCTTTATTAACCGTTGTTGAAGCTTGTGGGATGTTTTAATGAAAAAACTATTGATTTAAAAATAAATAAATTACTTGTGATAAGCTTACAGCAACAAATGTTTGTACTTAGGTGTTTATTAAAAATTACAATTGGTTAACATTTGCAGTCAAAATTTAGCCATCATATCGTACATAAGCTTACGTCAATTCCAAATATAATTAATCGTTTTTGGCAAATATTTATGTTCATATTTTGTGGTTTTACCTATATTATGAGCAAAATAAATTTATAATTATAATAGATAAATTAAACAAAATAATACTAATTGGTTTGACAACATCATGTAATAAACATTGATGTTACAAATAATGGTAGGCACGTAGGCAATAAAAAATATTATATAATTATTTTTAATGCAAAATGTTAGTTACCCTTCTAAGATCCATTTTATTCTACTTCGTAATCCATTGGTAATTTCTCGAACTTTCGGTTTATTTGTGACATTGACATAAAAAAACTGTCAAATGTATTTTTTTAAATCGATAGCGTAGGGGTTTAACTGTCAAATCGTTCATTCTTTCTTTATTAGCTGTGCATAGTCATATATATAAACAGAAACTGCACAAGCATCGATCATAGCTGCCTACGACAATGATTTATAGTCAGACTACAACTGGATTCTAGAGTAGCCGACACTTCTAATTAATTACCCACTAGACACTGGCATATTATGACCTGGGTTTAATATTTAGACCCTACCAATATCTAGGCAGTTTCGGTAACACTAATAAATCATGCGTGGTTACAAAATAATTATACCTTTCAAGATATGTGGGTATTAGATATAATATTAATTGAAAATGACTACAAAATCTTGCATAGAAAAGGAGTAATTAAAAACGATGAGCAATTATTACCTAAAATTAAATTAGTCCTGTATTATAGGCGATGGTTAATGATAAATATGCCACATTGATTCGGCATACATATGACATGTGACACTTATACTCGAAGACACTTTACAGAATGTCGTTTTCTCGTTGTCAACAAAACTTTAATAGTCTGTTCAAGTTCGGTAGTTTTTTGCACTACATTTATAATGTTTGTATTATAAATTAAAACGCTTAGAATTTTTTTAAATAAAAATTCTCACATATCTGTACAAAACAATGACAGTCAGAGTTAGAACCAAGATGCTAAAAGCTAAATACTTTCACGCGATGTTTTGGCATTTAATGACTTATGTAAAGTGACTTCTTCACAGAAGTCGTTGTTGGATATAAACACATCTTAATCCACAATTAACGATTTCGACTTATACAATCAAGTTTTTTATGAAGTTCGTTGACCATTTTAGGCTTTTTGGTTTCTATGACAACAGATAGGCACGTAACAGTTGACTTTCACGCTTCCCGCGCCCAGTGACGTGACTATATCGATGCCAATGAGCGTTTTATTGTCGATGATCGATTTTTGCGGTTTTGTGGCGTAAAATAGAAGAGTTGATGCGTAGGACGTGATGCGCCCTTGGTCTTAGATCTCTATGGTTATAAAAGTATAAAGTAACTGTAGATTTTTGTTAGTATTGTGATCGATACGGCTTAGTACTTTTGTGTGGTACCTACTTGCATTTTATATAATTGTCATTTTTTTAAACATACTCTAATTGTTTCATAGTTCGATACTCAGCTTCCGAAGTTGCAATAACTTGTTATAACTCTAACTTTCAGTATAAGAGTTGTAAGAAAATTATATTTTAAATAGCTTTGAATTTTGTAAAATAAAAGGACCTGAAATATCATATTGATTACTTCTTTCTTTTCTTCTGCGGATACTTATGAAAATTTTCAATATAGTTTACTAATTATAGGTTAAGCTAAACCTTATGTTTAAATAAAGGTATAAATTAATCAATTTTATTCAAATCGTCCAATCCATTCAGTTGAATAAACCAGTGTTTAATCCAAATTGTGTTAATCGATTTTTTTTACAAGGATGTCACGGTAAAATTTACCTTTGAAACCATCAAAAGCAATCACTTTTTACGACATAAAATTTCCTACGGTAACACCATCGTACGATGATAGTACTACGCTACTATGGTGGGTCTAACACAGCGCTGTGTTACGGTCGATTGGGCTCAAAGGCCGCGATTCCGCGTCGTGACGTAGTCGCATCACGACCTCACTCCTGCTTCCTAAAACTTCTATTCCGTGTTTGACTTTCCTCTGTTTACAAACGGCATTTAAATGTTGGATGTAAGAAGATTTTACATTTAAGATGTGATAACATGAAAGAAAGTTTACTTATGCTTTAGTTACGTATGAGGCGACCATCTTAGTCTTGAATTGTGATAACGCATCTTTGATCGGCTTCAGGTAGAACGTTTTACTATGAAGTTTGTGTTGTAGGCGGTAGTAACCACTTACCATCAGGTGGACTGCGTGTTATTTTGTATTTCAAGCATAACAGAGAAAAACTAACCAATTCCTAAAATACATTTTTAGCGTTAATTCTTTGCATAGTATTTATTACTACTTAAGTATTCTGTATTTCGTCGTTTAAGTACTAGCAGCGCGTAAGTCATTTTTTGGCGGTAATGACATTTTGAAAATCATCGTCATTGGAATCGAAATACGCGACGTTTTGTCCCAACAAAATCAAGTTACGACACAAAAATATCTTTAAATTATGGGAAATTAAAAGTACAAAAAGGAACTTTAGTTGCGTCTATTGCAAAATTAATCGGTTTTTGTCTCTCCAAAAAAATTACCAAAAATGACTTAAGCTAGACCTTAAGCGACGATTTGTCCTTTACCTGGAAAACTAGCGGCGTTAAAAATGCAAATTCATTAAATTTTGTATACCTAAATGATAGCATTTCCGTTTAGTATTCCTAACAATGTTGTGTAAACCGTTATAAATTTTAGCACATAACATTAACAGAATCAATACATAAAGGTAACTTACTTAGAAACAATATGTTTAACGGGCCGTTTTATCTTTGCGGTTACGTAAGAACAACATTGTATGAAAATATCGATTACGAAACTCGCATGGGGACGATAAGTTATCTTTTGTCGTGAAAATAGTAATAAACCGTTTTTTATGTATTTAGATAAAGTATCGCGACGTTGTAAAGCGTGACCAATGGTTTCACTGTGTGCTATCAGTAGAACTGATAACAGTCCTTTTTATGAATACTGCATGGTGATTGGCTGGCACCTGCTTTATGTAATGTTATCTGAAATGAAAAGTAAATCTTGTTAGCGGGTTAAATCGGTCATGTTTTATGCTGATTTTTAAGAGTCTATAAAGTTTGTTACGCACCTAAAGGCTAAAGCAACTAGGATATAAATTGGCGTTCAATTTTGTGATATGTTAGTTTGTTGCAAGCCTATAGTGTTAATTTATCGGTTATTTAAAATGTCGAGGGTAATACATATTTACAATATATAATAATATAAGAGTATAAGAGTAACTTGATGAAAATTACCTAAGTTCTCGGAATCTGTGTAAATATAATGGTAGAGCTCTTTGTTACTCCAATGCAACTAATCTTTCGGTTGAAATGCCACTTCTGAACACGAAAATACCCCGAAAATTGGGGTATTTCTAGATTAGGTACACACCAGGTGAAGGCGGTTTTGAAGGTGAGAGTTTGATCTTACCTAAAGTTGATTACAGATGTCCGTGGGCGGCAGTAGCCACTTACCATCAGGTGGGCTGCATGCTCGTTTGCTACTTCCATACTATAAATAAATATAAAAACACCACCACTTTTTAGCATTCTCGGTAATTCCATTCAATTTACTTGTGGTATATATTACACTATTGGACGTTCTAACTTAGTTCATTAGGAGTGGAAAACTCTTTGGAGCATGAGGTAGACCTTTTAATTGCTAGGTATCATCAGCCATCCCCCTGTAGCCGGGGAGTAGAATATGGCTACGGTATCCCCTGCTTGTCGTAAGAGGCGACTAGAAGGGGGCTTCTTGGATTGCGGGCGGCTAGAATGGGAGCTCGAATAGCCCAGCCAGCAACCCCGAGAAAAACGGCGGCATGTGTGGCTGCATGTCGTCGCAGACACCGGAAGGTGCAGGGGGACAGGTGCACGTCCCCCAAGTGATGAGCCCGTGAGGGGCGCCGC
>MOOZ01000337.1:1511008-1522615 GCA_002930495.1 Cecropterus lyciades
TGTATATGTAACTAGCTGACCCGGCAAACGTTGTTTTGCCATATAAATGATTAAATTACTAAAATGGCTATTAAAAAATAGGGGTTGGTGATAAAAGGGTAAAAATTTAGGGTTGTATGTATTTTCTAATGCCACTAATAGAAAAATAAAAACATTTTTTTTTTTTCCAAAAATTAAAAAAAAGAAAGTTAAGGGTGAACAATCCTTATCACTTAGGGGTATGAAAAATAGATAGTAGCCGATTCTCACACCTATTGAATATGCATATAAAATTTGGTAAAAATCGGTAAAGCCGTTTCGGAGGAGTAAGGTAACTAACATTGTGACACGAGAATTTTATATAAAAGATAATCTGTTATTGTCTGTCTGTGTTAATTATATTTAGATTTTTTAACATATAGCAATTAAGCAATCCACCTGATGGTAAGCGGCCACTGTCACGCCTGAACATCTGTAATCAACCGCAGATAAGTTCTGGTTTTTCCAGACACGGATGCGTTGCTATCCCAGAGGACAAATTTGAAGACTTTAAATATATCTTGCTTACCACACTCTTCAGACCAGATGAATAACACTGCTGTTATAAGTGTGGCGATAGTGCTTCTGGAGTCGAACCACAAAAAGTTCTACCGCCTTCAAAAATATTCTTATAAAACATACGGATTTCCATGTTTCCTGTATTTATATCCAATTCATGAATTGGATGCATGGTAATTGTGTTTGCATTAAGATATTTCGCGTATTTAATTTCTTATCATGTTTCTCTTCAACAGCTAAGCTACACTCAAAGCTAAAAACTTAAAGCAATCGAAATTTTGTAATATGTATACGAATACTGATCGGTTTATTAAAAATCCGATCAACCGATCTTTAATGCCCAGTTTCGCCATAACTTAATCAGACTCGATTAACATGTAAACTCCTACACCTATCGATTTGTTATTACCATAGGAATCAACGTTCTAACGACGCAAGATACGTATAGAGAACATTCCCAACAGGTTGTAAATAAGGATGGCAACCCGAGTTAGATTAATCGAAGACTTGATTTTCGTCGATTATTTAATCGATATTAGGTAATGCATCAATTGATCTTGATTATTAGAAAACCACTTTTGATTTATTTTGTTGCGATTTAATTTTTCAAGTAATAGTTTGTAATTTGCAAAAAGTATAATAGTTTGCTATGTTTTTCGCATTGATATTTTTCCAGCGCAGTAAATAAAATAATGGACATTGATTTCTCAAAAATAAATCTCCTAGGTCCGGATATTTTGAGCATAGATTACTTTGCCTAATAACAGCAGTGTTAAGCGCTGTTGTATTCTAGTGAGAAGGGTAAGGGAAACGAAAAATATTTATCCGATGCGCTCCAACGTAGTCCTCAGGAGTAGCAACGATCTGTAACTAACCACAGGTAAGACTCTGATCTTATCTGGGGTTCGATTACCGCTTATCATTAGGACTACACACTCCTTTGTTACTTCAATTTTTCAAGAAAAAAAATATGATTCGGGTAAATAAAAAGATCGATCTGATCATTCGTAAAGAATCGACATCCCTAGTTGTAAATGTGTTTTCTGTGCAAATGCAAGCGTGGGTGCGGCGGTACGATCAAAGGCCCCACCGCGGGACCCACTGTACCAGTTTAACAACGACGCCTTTGTTTCCGATTTTTTAGTTTTCTACATGTCTGCGTGGTCTAGCATTTCGCCTTGACACACTTATGTCGATATATCAATTATTGCGATACAAGTATCGATATTATTATTGCTATTTGGGTCTATTCCTCTCACTCTTGTTTTTTTTTTATTTGAAGGTCGAATCTTCGTAGGTTTAAATATGTCCCATGATTAGGTTAATCACAAATGTTAGGCCACAGTAAATAAAACAAGTTTCAAATTAACGTCTTAACAAAGTATAATTAGCAACCAATTATGTTAACACTGTGTAATTAAACTTCCTAATTATCCAATGAGATGACTCTATAAAATAACAAAAGAACTGATCAAATGATGTTTGAAGATAATGAAATTTATTTAAATTTTTGCTTGCTGTGTAGCGCTGTTGGGTGCATGTTTGATGTATATAAGGCTCCAAAAATTGCAGATCATTGAACGAAGCTAAACCTGACCTACAGGCATCAAAAATTTAATTCACACCAGTGTCACTGTCATGAACACTTCAAAACGCAAAACCAAGTCACTAACACCAATCACATCCAAATCTAATGTAATGGTTCTCTCACACGAGAGGCGCGAGCCGTTGCGAAACGCTGGTTACGAATTAGTCGCGCGGTTGGCACGCGACTTGTAACACGCCGTGAATTCACAACGAGCGCACAGCAATGATTTTATAATTGTGTTATGACTGATTTGTTCAAGAAAACGAAAACGATGTGTGACCATTAAGAGTTAAAAATATGCTTCAATCACACTTATTCATAGGTTTTTTGATATCTTTTATCAAGTTATTACTTTAGGTTGTCTGTTGTGGTAAACGTTTTCAAGTTTTTTATTCTTATTATAATTAAAAATAATGTATAACTATATATAAAATAAGATGGGGTGTGTCTGTTTGTTACTCAATTACGCAAGAACCACTGGGCCGATTTACCTGAAATTTTGCATGGTTGTAGCCTATTTTCCTGATCAACTTACAAGTTCTTTAAAGATGGGGACTGTTTTTATATCCCGTAGCGAAGCACGAGTATTTAGGCTAGTATTCAATATAAATCGCATTTATTCTTAATTAAACTGTGACGTCACGACTTCTGATACTTTCTGCAATAAAAAAAAAATATATTATAAATAAGCATTATTTTTAATGAAATAAAAACATTTTTATTTCAAGCATTGACCTTGTCGCATCATTTCTTTGCCCTAAAACAAAATACATTTTAAAAGACTTAGACTATCTAAGTAAGGTTCTTCCAAGACAGGGTGTAGATGACCTAGAACAAATCTACAGTTTAGTATTAAAGGCCGTTTCGCGTGTGTATAGGTTATTAGTATGATAGCACTCAATCAATGCCTGGATAGAATTAGCACGCTGCGTTTAAATTGGATCGTGCTGAAGTGTCTTACGTGCGAGGGATATTAATTTCAGTTATTGTATCGGTATCACTATTATCGAAGGCTTTTCGGAAACGTAAAAAGCAAGAAGTGTATAAGGATTTAGTGTTAATGTCCGCTTAGTATTATAATTATAGTTATTACTTCGATGCATAATATAATAGTTTATGTACAGGTTTAAATAAGCTTACCAGGAGTGTTCCCAAACTATGTAAAATGACTCTCAAATTGTTTAAATGACGGATTTTCATTGTTTTTTTGTTTTCATTATTTGATTTACAAAAGTGTATGGCAATTGTTATTAGATTAACTTAAAGAAATAGTTATAAAATAACTAAAAGCGCCAAATAAGTACTATGAATCGGTATAGAAGGATTGTGAACATTTGATATAGTATTAAATTATTTGAAATAAACTTCTATTAATTTGTGTTATATTATGTATAGTAAATTTTCTTGTGACGTGGACTGTATACACAAATTTAATAAGAAGAAATTAAGATATAAAATGTTATCTTAATTGAACAGCTCATTTTCTTGAATCATAATTTACTTCGATTGTGTTATATAGTGTAGTTCTATGCTATTGTTTCATTGTAATTGTACTCCGTACACAATATTGTATACAAATGTAAAAACAAACCAAAGTAAGGACGCCATTCACAACTATACTACACTTTTCCGACCGCAGAACTCTTTAACTAAAACCATAAAAAAGTATTTTGCGACCGACCGACAAAGTGGTGCAGTTTTTTTACGTTTGTCTCCTTTTGTTTGCGGGTTTTTATTTTAAGTTTGTGGCGCAGTACAAGTGTTTTTCTCAGGGAATACTTGAATGCTAATCACAACAATGCGCTTTGAATTTTTTCGCAAACAATTTCCTAGGTTTACAATTTGTACGGGACTATTTTTGAAACAAATGTTAAGGAAGCGTTGTATTAAACTTTAGTCTTAATCTTGTTTATCGAATTAAGTACACAAAGTACAGTTCTATGTACTACGTTTACAACATTAAATAAAATTATTTACATATGTTACTGTTTTATCTCTACTTACATTGACTGGTAAAGCATAGTTAAATCTGGTTGCCCTATAAGTATGAAATTTTGCACAAATTTTCCTTATTATAATTGATATGAGATGAAGGTTAATGTGTTCTAATTAATATTGATTTTCTCATGCTGATTTGAAGATACCCCTTAGAACTCTAAATATGGATACAGTGTTATAGACTCGATTGAGTTTTTTATTGAATAATACGTAAATTTAAACAAGAATAAGCCTAATTTCGTTATTTTTGCCTGCAGGTCTGGTTCCAAAACAAGCGATCGAAAGAGCGCCGTCTGAAGCAGCTGACTTCGATGGGGCGGGGCCCGTTCTTCGGCTCCTCTCGCAAGATGCGGGGTTTTCCCATGAACCTCTCGCCGGGAGGGCTGGAGGACGGGCCGCCGGGGTTCCCGTACTTTGCGACGGCGGATGGAAAGTTCGAGTTTGGATATGGCCCGCCGTTCCACCATGACGCGCCGTTCTATCACCCTCCGCCTACGATGCCGTTTAATCAGCCTGGTTGGTAGACTTTACGATTATTAAGAGTTATTAAATTTAACATTTTCTTTTTAATTTTGTTATATTCGTCTAATTGATACTAAGTACTTCTTCTACTGTTTTTATCACAGTAATTTTGTGTACATCTTTCAATTTAATAAGAAGGAAGTACACCTACTTAGATATTTGTAAGTATGTTGATGTTAAAACCTTTAATAGGTACTTACATATTATAATTACATACTGAAAGTAACTTAAACGTTAGCTCGGGCAATTTCTGTACTTTGACGTAACAAAGAATCAGTAATTTAAATATTTAAAGTAGATAATTTAACAAATACTTGTAATTTTAAAACTTGTAATTTTAAAAAACTTGTATTTACTTATAACCATTATGTACTAGGCGATTAGTAACGGAAGCAGGTCGTTTCGCAGGGGGAATGGAGTCGCTGCCTGGCGGCGATTTCCCCGAGCAGTTCCCGCCGCCCGACCACCTGGTGCTGCCGCGGCCGTCCTCCCCCGAGTTCACCTTCGGCGACGCCCCTCCCCCTCTGCATCCCGAGGGTCTGGTGTGGTAGCTGAAGCCAGAGCCGCGCGACTTCCACGACTGATGCGGCTCGATAGGCTTCCAAGTGGACTTGAATGACCTGAACAGTGTTATGTATTGACTGTGAACAGTGTTAGTGGAGTGATTTGTGAATGAACGATTCGTCGAATTGAATGAAGTTAAAACACTAAGGTCGTGTTGTAGTTTCTGTAGCGTATATTATTTGCTTTGCGTTAATACTTTGTATTTAATACGTTTAGCGGAAAATGGCTGCATTAAGTATTTCGGTGTGTCAACTTCATAATTGTAAACTGATTTAGTGAAGGTACTAGATTTCGTATCCGCTAATGTCTTGTGTTAACTGTGAATAGTGTACAGAAATGGATTTTTAATTCAATTTTATTAAGTTAAAACGATGATAAATTATTTACGTTGGTATAGTATGGATGTATGCTTAATATTTTGGTTCCTATTTTAAGATAATAGCTTCATACATTTTAGTTCGTGTATTTATTATTAATTTTTAATAAATATGCTCTGTTACTAGGTAAGTTTCGGATAGATGTTAAATGGGTAAACAAACATTTTATTATTGTCGTTGTAAATATAAATGTTATTTGTATATAATATATTGCGATTGTATAAATTACTTAATAATTTAATATGTACCTAAGTAACATTGTATAAGTGTCTAACAATATATTATTACCTTCGTTTAAAGTTACTTTTGAAATTACAATAGTATAAATCGGTTTCACATTCCTAAACGTCCGTTTATACAGTTGCGTTATTTAACAGTTGATCGAAGTATCTACTCGTATATAATTCCTTCCTAGTATGCTCAATATTTTTACAAGATTCATCTTACGGCGTTATCTATTTTTTTTTAATTTTTTTCCTAGGATGACTAGTTTTTGTGGCAAAAAGTAGCTTTTATCAATCTGTGAAATCATATTTCTGAGTGTAAAATATGTTAGAATTATGAAATTAATATGACCCCATATGAAATTTCCTAATATGAACAGTACAGAACGTATGAAAAATGGAGTATTTATGTTTTACTCTCCTTCTAATAGCTTCAAATTATCCTTGTATTGTTATAGGTACTTTGAATTATGTACTGAAATTTCACGTATTTGTTTATAAAATAAAATCATGCTATGTAAGTTGACTATTTTAATATACATATGTTTTATTACACACCTTGCTGACTTATGCTTAGACCTGAAGTCTGAAGCTACGTTAAGTTTCCAGTATTTGTAATCTTTTATTCAAAATCGCTCAATAATAGTATCTTAGCTTTTGAATATTTTAACTTTAGCATAATATACATGTTGAATATATTGAAACGAAAGATTAATCTTATTCGAGGCGTTCCAACTTAGTCCTCATGGGTAGCATTTGTGTCTAAGCCCAGGTTAGACTGATCCTATCTGGGGTTGATTACAGATGTCCATGGGTGGCAATGGTCACTTATCATCAGGTGGAATGCATACTAGTTTGCTACTTACATATTATTAAAAGATATTTAATATTTAAAATACTCTTATTAAACAATTCTGAATAATGAGAATGTTTGATTCAATTTTTTAAAGCAAAAATACAATCCAATCCAAAAATACAATAAATGGACGTGTTACTTGTTTATGTACTTAATTTTTTTTCATTGTTTACCGTTATCGAAATATCGTTTTAAAACTGTAAAAACGTGTAAAATACTAATTATAATCGTGAAATATTTTTTGAGTGCATTTCCGTAAGTAAGGAAACATTGTCTAATATATTTTTAATGGTTTTACATTATGTTTCGTGTCACGAGTGTTTCCTATCGGTTATAGCTTATGTCGGTATGGGGGTATATAGCAACTGTTTTACGACTCTATGTGTTAGTTCCGTTATTTTATGTAGAAGTCGTGTAAATAATTATTTTGTTGCAACCACAATATGTATTAGAAAAATAATATTTAAATTTACAATGTCAGAAATAAAACTTAATTTTTGTGCTGTTGTCTTTACAACTCATACTTTTGAATTGAATCGGTAAAAACCTCTTTATTAGATTTAATACCGTATTTCAGTGTTGAACTTTTTAAACATTGTAGTATTATATTTTAATACACTTGGCTATTATTAACTGATGCAAAATAAACCACATTTTTGTGTTTCATTAAAAATTAATACAGTAACATGTCTGTGTTCTATTAAAAATATCGCTAGTTTGCATGAATAATCACACAACTCAAAATCCATTATTTTAAGTTGAAGATACAGATTTATCCAAAAAGGCTAGAATTAAAAAACCTTGTGCTCCAACTACAACGAGGTGAATGGCCTTTTATTATATTATTTTTATTTTTATTTCATGCATAAAGGATAAATACAAAAAGTATTATTTAATTCCTGTAAAATTGATATTTTTGAGTTGTGTATATAATAGACAAGGAACATAATGTAAAACGTGACTAAAACAGGTTCATAAGTGTATATAGTCTAAATGTTAATATTCCATACATACTGTTGTCTATCTGTATTTAGTAAATAGATAAAATATAATGGAATTGTCTATAAGAATAAATCTATTCGATAAATATATATGTGCATTTTTATTCCTATTTTACGTTACAAGCAAGAATATTAAAATAAAGAAATTAAAGGATTTGGCGACTTTTTATATTATTAGGTAGGTTAGTTACCTCTTACCCGTAGCTTCGCTCGTGTTATCTAAAAATTTGCACCTAACTTCAAAATTGAAATATTTCTAGTATTCAGTAAGTAAGTAACAGAACAAAATAATATGAAATATAAAAAACGCAAAACAGCGGAAGTTATGATCAATAAGATATTAAGGTGAAGGCTTTGAAGATTTTCAAATTTTTTAACAAACTATCGTGTCTGTCAATTTTTTTTTATATTTTCTTTAAGTAAAGGTATCCTATGTATTTTCTAATACCTCTCAGAATATATATGCAATTTTTTCTGATAAATAATCGGTTGAGTAGTTTTGGCGTGAAAGCGTAACAAATAAACTTTTATTTGCATTTATAATATTAAGTAGGTTAGGTATTAAACGTAACATTGTTTTATGATAATAAAAAAAGGACGAAATTGAACGATCTTTAACTTTAGTATGAGAATCTCTTGTATTCTCAAAACAATAATTGTGTACGTTTTTGCCCATACATTGTAATGTACACTCCACGTACTTGTTTTTGTTTTTCGTCATACACACAAATTTGTAGTAGGCACTACTTATAGTTTTAGAGATTAACTGTAAAGGAGTACTAAAGAAGAACTAGCGAAAAAAATATGAGTACTTAGGTACAAATTACAGAACTTTCTAATCAAAAATCTAGTAATAAAGAAATATCAAGTAACGCTTGAATTCATTAAATAATAAAATATGTAGATTTTTTATCTCATTACATATTTTTTATACTTCAAGCACGTTATTGAAACAGAAAAAGTATTTTCGTCGTAATTCAGTAATCGTATGTTCATTTCGTCAAAAATCAAATTCCATGGATATATTCTAAAATGCCAAACAATTTTCTAAATAGCAAGTACCAAACCTGCGTTTACTTTCAAAATCGAAGCGTGACTGCGTTTTTTAGACATGCGTACCTACGCACGTGCCTATTTACGTGTAAAACTAATTTACTGGCACTAGTCGCACGCAAGCATAGTGAAGTAAGATCCAATCAATCAGGATTTGATACGGTCATCGAAGCCTCACTTCCACTCTACATAAATGACGCCACTAAATGGCTTTGTAGTGTGACGTGCTAAAGATTGTAAGGCTCGAGAATTTGAGGTAAAAATATTATTTACGAGTGTACTTCGCGGCTCTGTCCACTTCAGTTACGTTTACCACGGTAATGATTCCTTTTGTTAATCCAGGTCATAAACTATCTATGTCTTAAATTTAAGCATACTCCGACAAATTGTTTTTACGTGAAAGAGTAACAAACAAACATACATCTTCACTAATTTTCGCTTTTATAATACGACTATTAGTAAGATAAGATTATCTGTTCACAAAAAAAAATGATTTTTCCTCAGTCACCTTAATGTAAACATTTTTTTCTAGTTTTTCAAAATATTCCGAAACATATATAAATATATTCTGGCGCCGTTTCTTTTCCTTAGTTACCTCAATGTAAACATATATTTTTTTAGTTTAACAAAATATTTCTAAACATGTAGGGTTTCTGGCGCTGTTTCTTCATACCTTCCAAAGCGGTAGTACATTGTTCATTGAACTTCAACTTGAATTCGATTTTTTGAGAATGGCGAAAAACGAAACTATCATATCTAGGCAAAAATCTATCTTCATTACATTTGTCTAAATAATGGTAGCCGTGATACACAAATTTAATGACATTTGTAACAATATCTAACAAAATTAGATAGCATTTGTGGTATGAGTCGAATTATACCCTAAGCTTAGTGTTGGATTATAATATTTCAATTTCCACACTTTACAAACAAACTGACACTAATGGAATAAAATGATTATGCCGCCGACATAATTTATACCATATTCGAATCTCCGTAATCAATTTCTATTTACAATACCCCAATGTAGATTACAGCTTCCTATCCAAAAGGTGATAAAATCAGTATAGTTTCAGCCGTGAAGCAGTTCTTCTTTTCGGCGGTGGAGGTGCGCTATCTTAGTCCTCAGGTGGCAACGCATCTGTGATTAAATAAAATCACTGTTCTTCATGGAGATTTTTTTAACGGACTGAAGTATCAAACGAGCATGCAGTCCACCTGATGGTAAGTGGTTATTGCCGCCCATCTTTAAGAATCTTTACACATATTAAGAGTTCTATCTGACATCGTCGATCACAGATGCGTTGCTAACTCCCGAGGAGCTAAGAGCCACACCGGTAACCACACCCTTCCACCGAAACGCAAGAACTGCTTCATGCTAGAAATATGCTTCACGTTCTTCATAGAATTTGTTACGATGCATGGACCATTATTTATGCATGGACATCACTTACTATATATTATTTTTACTTATATTCATACTTACTATATCAAGTTGGTTGCATATCCGTTGCCATTTCAGTATAATACAATAGATTTTACTAAAAAGTATATGTTATCACTTAACTTCTATAAAATTTATTACAAACTATAAAAAAGCACATGACAACTAGTCTTTAGCAAGAATTGCTGATAGGTATACAATTAAGTAAAATTAGACACGGCCATCAGAAGGCTGTCGATTTCTACGCTAAATTTTTAATGATACCTACTGCTGACTATTTTAAGGAAGGTATCTATTAGTAGGCAAATATATCAGTTTCTGGAAGGTATCAGCTTACCTACGATCAATAGTCGGTCGGATATAGCATTATTAATGATATGAAATTAAGATCGACGAGAAAAATACTTCGCCAACGCAATTTTTCATTCACTCCTTTAAGGTCTGGAATAAGTAATGAACTCTGAAATTAATGAGTGAAAAACAAAAAAGGTCCTCCAATTTGAAAATTTTCTTTTATGTTATGTATGCTTAAAGGTAGGCGGGAGGAGTGTTAGGATTCTAGTACACTACTGTACTGGAACTGGCTGTGACCATTAAGTTCACGGCCGGCCTCATCTATATATTTCCATTTTAAGGTGGTAGAAGTCTCTGTGGTTTGACTCCTGAAGCAACGCCACCACACCTAGTTCTGCCCAACAGCAGCACTGTTATGCGTTGCTGTGTTCTGGTCTGAAGGGTGTGGTAAGAAATATAAAGTACTTATCCGGGGCGTTTCGACTTAGTCCTCAGGGGTAGTAACGCATTTGTGGCTAATATCAGGTAAAATGCTGATCTTATTTGGGATTGATTAAAGATGTCCATGGGCGTCAGTGATCACTTACCAACTGATGGACAGCAAACTTGTTTGCTGCTTTGATATTAAAATAGAAGATTAACGAGAAAAAAGATCGGCAACGCTTTTCAGATATATCTGACTCCTGAATAAATACTGAGCTCTAAAATTTATCAGTGAAAACCAAAAAAGTTCCTCCTACTTGAAGATTAACTTCTTTTGTCGTCACTATTAAAGTGGGAGGGAGAGGGGTAGTAATCGGGGACTTAGGGACGTAACCAGGGGTTAAGTTCATTATATTCACCGCCGCTTACCTTTTATGAATCCCAGATATGGTTAGTGTCCTCTCTGAGAACACACTCCACACTCTTCAAAACCAGAACACACTATCGCTTACTATGAGGTTGCAATAAGCCTGACGGTTGTGCCTCTAGAGCTTTTTTTATAATCAGGTTAAAGCAGCCATTAAACGAGCATGTAGTCCACATGACAGTAAGTGATCATTGCTGCCCATGGACATCTGTAAGCAACTTTATATAATCGTTCACAGATGCGTTGCTGCTCTCGAGTACTAAGTCGATCGCTTCACTTATATACGAGTTGAACTACGA
>MOOZ01000337.1:1550073-1563436 GCA_002930495.1 Cecropterus lyciades
CGACTAAATTGGAACGCCTAGGATAAGTATACCTATACTTCACCTACTCAAGTTATAAGAGAACACGTGTCTACTTACCACACTTTTCAAACCAGAATAAAGTAACGCTTAAATATGTGATTTTCTATCACTTCTGTCCACCTGATGGTAAGTGGTTACTACCGACTATGGACAGCTGTAATCAACTTCCTACAGGAAAGGTTGTATCTGAAGTCGTTGCCACTCCAGAGGGCTAAGACGGTCGCCTCATATGAAAGTGAGCCGGCAGCCACATCCTTCCACCAAAACGCAAGAACTGATTCACGCTAGATACTTCTAGCGTGAGTGGAGGTCGTACCTCTTCGGTCGGACAACAGTGGTTCTTCCTTCCAATGGTGTTCCCAATATGCGAACACCATTTTTCATTTTAAAGTTTGTACCATCAACATGATACCACGATTACCAATCTTAACAATCGATGTTCACAACCAAAACATCGATAAAACTGACCACATCACCAATATCGACTGATGATCGAGCCGGTCGCCGACATGGATCGACAATTTCGTAAATTGTACGCCGATTAGCGACCGATTACGACCATTACCGACAGACGGACACCCGGGCCGACCCGATTAAAATAATCGGCAACCGATAAAAACCGATAAAATAGTCCTTATCTGTGGTTTTTTAAACACGCCCTAAGGGTCAGGAAACGAAACATGTCTAGCTTCTATAAAAAGCGGCCAATTACTGACGCCTTGTAGATTATGTTGGCGTTCGTGGTAAAACTTTACGTAGTTCGAGGGTGAGAACAACATTACATTTGTTTTTGTTATAAAACAGCAGTGGCACTGCTTTTCAGCGTGACGAGGAGCCCATTAGAGCACAATTGTCAAAAAGTATGGGTCGTGAGATTGGTCGTGTCTCCTCAGTGCCCTATATACCTAACTGACCATTGGGTCCCAATCTCCATTTACCAAGTAGCGGATAGCCAGTGCTCGGGACCAAAACCATCTCTCCCTCCCTGTCCATGGTCTTCTTGTCCCAGCTTAGCTTCAGGCTGGCCACCAAAACCCAGTGAAGCTGTAAATGCCATTGAGGCCAATAGTAAATACAAATTTAGAAAAAAATAGGAAAAAATCTTTGCGTGAAGGAGAGATTGAAATAATTTTAATAATGATCACTGACGTTTATGGAAATTTGTAGTTAAATTGTATAATAATTTTGCATTATTACATTACTAGCTCATAATATAATAATAACTGATAGTTGTGTTTTTTTTTCATTAAAAATTCCTTTATTTATTTTGTATTTTTGGGTTTAACTTCAGCATATTTCCAATACGCTCATGGGTAGCAACGCATCTACCTCAGATAGGACTCTTAACCTATCTAGATCGCATTAGAGACATCCAATATCGGCACATATTATCAGATGCACTATACTGTGCTAATTCTGTATAGAAAAAAAGAATTACACGCATTTTTATTTCATATCTGCAACGGCAACGCGGTTCAATGTCGCGTAAAACATGCATGTAACTTACCACGACACGTGTACGATTTACTACGCAAGTGCAGATACGTCAATTAGTAACACAGGAGATTGTTACTTCCACTTGAAGTGATCACTGTCACGCGGAAGTAACTGAATAAGTCGTAGATTTTTTTTCATTAAACCAAAAATTATAATCCTAATATTATAAATCACGTGACAACGTGTTATACCTACGCTAATCGGCACAAATTAGTCGTAGATTTTTTTCAATATACCAAAAATTATAATCCTAATATTATAAATCACGTGACAACGTGTTATACCTACGCTAATCGATACTGAATAAGTCGTAGATTTTTTTTCATTAAACCAAAAATTATAATCCTAATATTATAAATCACGTGACAACGTGTTATACCTACGCTAATCGACACTGAATAAGTCGTAGATTTTTTTTCATTGAAACGAAAAGTTATAATCCTAATATCACGTGACAACGTAATCCTAATATTATAAATCACGTGACAACGTGTTATACCTACGCTAATCGACACTGAATAAGTCGTAGATTTTTTTTCATTAAACCAAAAATTATAATCCTAATATTATAAATCACGTGACGACGTGTTATACCTACGCTAATCGACACTGAATAAGTCGTAGATTTTTTTTCATTAAACCAAAAATTATAATCCTAATATTATAAATCACGTGACAACGTGTTATACCTACGCTAATCGACACTAAATAAGTCGTAGATTTTTTTTCATTGAAACGAAAATTTATAATCCTAATATTATAAATCACGTGACAACGTGTTATACCTACGCTAATCGACACTGAATAAGTCGTAGATTCTTTTTCCTTAAACCAAAAATTATAATCCTAATATTATAAATCACGTGACAACGTGTTATACCTACGCTAATCGACAAAATCCATCAAACTATTTCAATGAAATTTTATGAATGTGTAGGTAGGTAGTTAGTTCTAATTAGAAAGTTTTGTTTTTTCGATCATTGAAGTGACTAACGAGCATGCCATCTGATAGTAAGTGACCATTACCGCGAATGGACATCCGTAATTAAAGCTAGACATGATTAGAGTTTTACTTGAAGCTTGCCACAGTTGCTTTGCTGCCCCTGAGGACTAAGTTGGAATGCCTCCAACAAGTATATCTCTCACAACCTTCAAACCAGAAAGCAATAGTACGTTGATTTGGATCTAGAAGGTAGAATTGTTGTCGAGATATGTAATCGTGGCAGGACAGTGTCTATTTGGATTTGAAAAACAAATACTTTTTATCTTAAATATATCCACCACGCATAATTTTGTGAAATTTAACTGAAAGAATTTTCTTCAATACACATAACTGTCACGTTAGTTACAAGAGTTTAATAATAAAGTATGGAAAAATCACCTTTTCAATAAAAATATGTTTTTAGCAATCGTATTACATATTAAATAAATGTATATTTGGATAGAATTAAAAGTGTAAACGATTATGATGAGCATTAATTAAGGATCGTATCTAAATTAATAATACGTTATTTATTCGAACATTTAGATTTAGCACATCGATATCACAGAAAGTATTTAACTCTTATATTCCTACATAACCATAATAACCATAGGTCTTTCCATGATTATATTTTAATGCTCCCTAATACAAGGTAATCTAGCGTTTATTATAATATACGGTGTAGGAAGATTTAGAACTACGTGTAAAACTATTAATGTTGCCAGCAAAAAAATATAATCACCGAGACCGCTATTTTCAATAATTCGACTACGTAAACGTGGGAAGCTGTGAGTGACAGGAAAACAATATCAAACTTAAAATAAAATATATTTAAAATTGGTAAAAATACATGCAGAGTATTTTTTTATTTACTTTCTTTTTACATTTAACTTATTATTGTTCTAGTAGTATTCGTAGTTACAATTGTTGTAGTACAATATTATATACTCGTATTTTACCAACAATAATAACTTAGAAATTAATGTTTCATATTTAAATTATTGCTTAGGTTGTATTTATTTGTGCATCGCAAGGAAACGTAATATATAACATAATTTTTAAAATATTATACCTAACTCTCCACAGAGTATAAATTTGAATAAGTTGCCTGAAATAAATATATTTATAATCCTTTAAATTAGATTTAGTAGCTTTGATATAGATATAATACAAATCTACAACCACTATTACGCAAGGGTGGAAGCGATAAGTAGTCAAAAGTGAGTATCCATTCACTTTTATACATATAGATTTAGACTGACCGGGTGTCAAATCTAAGACCCTTCCGTGACATACCTTGATAACCACTGTACCCACATATATACGAAATATTAGTTAAGAATTGATGATGATTGAGTAGGTATTCCTTCGTTTTTTTAATAGGTACAGATGAATTGAGCATCAAATTCGAGACCTTCCGTGACAGACCTTGATAGCCACTATGCCGCATATCTCGAATTATTAGTTAAAAATTATGAATAATCATATTAATAAAAATATTATTATAAGTTAATAGATTTTTAGTCGCTTACAGCGTTTTCCCGTTCACATCATACCGTCGGATGCGCCCGCGCCGCCCACAAGCTTCCTGCGAATAACTTCCGGTCGATGCTAATCGCTCAAATTGCTCGTATTATGTTATTATAAACCTGCGTGGTCAGACCTCATCGGTTTTTTGTTTAACCATTTCGATTCTCGTAATAACATTGTTGGTGTTAATAAAAGATGTTCAAACATCGATTGGAAGCACATGTCCGCGACTGCAAAATATCGATTTGTTGATAACATCGCACAAATATGCAAAATTTAAAGCGTTCTTTCAATAACCTTAGAAACGCTTAATCTATAGCTTAGTTTTTTGTTAGGAATACATTGTAGTTTGAAATTAACTTGGAAAATAAAGGTCATCATTGTTAAATCTGTTTTTGGCATAAAAATCGCGACTCTATCCTTTTTTATAAAATTTAAAGAAGCACTTACCTTCTAATGGTAAGTAGCTACTGACGCCCATAGACATCTGTAATCGACCCCAAATAAGATCAGAGTCTTACCTGAAATTGGCCACAGGTGCGTTAAGTTTAGAAAGTGGCATAGTCTATATAATTTAAAAAAATAGCGCCTGTAAATGAGGGAAATAGGGAGGAAAGTAGGAGGGATGACTTGTACTATCACGACAATATTGCCCATATTGTCATGATAGTTAAATCAAATGAAAGCTGGTAAATAGACCATTTAAAAATAGGTTTTTTAATACTTTTACTTGACTATTTTGACGAAAACTCAAATAAAACATTAAATTAAATAAATAATAGGGAACAAAAACTATTTCTAAGCAGTCACAGTTTTAATATTTTTAGCAATGTTATAAGTTAATAAAGCCGATTTAGTTATTACAATAATGGTAGAAGCTTTTACATCACCTACTTCATTATAAGTTATTTCAATATAAGCACTGCTTCATTTAATATTTCCGTCCTTTCAATTTATCCCTTAAAGATGGCCGTAGCCGTCCTTAGGCAGGACTCTAACCATTCGTAGAATGTCTACAGATATGCATAGTGGTAGTAGCTACCTACTATAAATCGGACTGCGTGTTGATTTGCTTCCACGTGTCTCTTAATAGTATAAAAAACAGACTAATTAACTTAAAGCTACTATTCTCTTCTGTTTATATTTGGTGCATAATGTCCATCCCAACAAACAATAGATGGACAGCACACTTTTTACTTGTCCGTATTTAACCCTTTAAATCACGATTTCTTCTTTAATCATTAAACTTTTATAACCCTTTTGACTTATGTTGTCTTTCTTGCTAATTAGGTTTATTCTCTTAGTGTTGTTCTGTGTTGTTGTGAATCTACTCATAAAATTAACTTATTGCACCTCACTTCTTCTTATAATTCTTGTTACTTTAACTCCATACTGTTTAGCGCTGTTTAGCTATAAAGCCGCCTTTTTTATTGTTCTTTAAATTTGTATGTTTCCTTGTTATTAATATTATTTTAAAACTTTTTGCGTACGATAAAGAGTATTATTATTATTTCAAAGGACACGTCTGCACTTAAAACGAAAGAGGTTTAGATCACCATGCTAACCAGGGACACATAACTTTGATACTTTTCTATACGACTGCAAGTTTTTGTTCAGGCTTGCTACTACTGTGACTTAATGACAAAAATGCGTAAACAGAAACACCGATTGCAAACACATTCGATACGACCGATCGCTTAGATAATATCGCCTTAGGCAAATATGCAAATGACGCACTAAATGTTCAACATATGACTTCAGCGTTCAATGTTATTAAGCTCGTGTTTATGTTTGAAGGTATTAAAAAGCTGGTTTTGTATGTTATCTCAGTGCCCTTACGAAGTTATAACGTTTCCCCAAAATAATCATTGTTTATGTTTTCACTCATACATTGCAATTTACATTGCATGTTGATTTTTTTATTTTTGGCCATACTTTATTAGCTGTAGCGCGTGTCAAAGGACGTAGGTATATACGTATATAATACATACGCTCGAAAAACATTACCCTCCATCTGACGCAGTAAAAACACGTAATATTTATAACAAACATTTATTTTAGCCATTTTATTTTAAGATTAAGTAAATTTCTTTGTTTAATACTAAATTTGCTTTAAAAACAATCCAACTTTTTAACAAAAGTGTAAACGCAAAAGTATTTAAAAAAAAAACAATTTCACCTCACTTAACTACAGCTGTCAACAAATAAGAAAAACCCTTTAGTATCTGTAATAACATTGTAAATCGATTAGAATACGTTCAAACACAGGGACCGCCATATGCGCGCGTCTCAGCGGGGCGCCTATCCTGCCCTTAGGCATAAACCCTCCACGTAACAACACCCCGTGGTTTTAAGTTGCTAAAATGTAGCAAAAATTGATAGAGCTTTGACGAAATCAAGAGGGCGGAATGAGTTGCTTCGGTTAAGTGGAAGCCCAACTGGTTATTGAGCTGAAGGATTTTATATTTTTACAACATCTCACAATTATGGTTGCCACCCTTTTTATTGCCTATACTGAGCACGAACCACTCTCCATGAATGGGAAAGGCCTGCAGTATTTCAACCAAACTACTACAGTACGGAGTAGTATATAAAATCCCCGTACCGTCAATCCATTATTGTCCCACTGCTGGGCACGGGACTTCTCTGAGATTGAGAGAGTTTCAGGTCACATTCCACCGCGCTGGCCAAGTGCAATCGGTAGACTATAAAAAATAACAGTTTTCAAATCTCCCATAACCCAAACAATATCGAAAACTGACAGACTAATACGTTGAAGAACATGCGTTCTGAATGCGAAAAGCATGCGGTCTTTCCTGTATGAAAAAAATTTGTTAGAAACATAATTAATCCTATAGCATGTTGGCACTTAACCCAATCTCACAGTACACACTAATCTCACAGTAAATAGTAATTGTTAGATTCCTTAATCTCTATATTATAATTTTAATTCTATAAGCAGTGACGGAGTGGGGTTTGGCTTTTCATTGTAGAAATCCTTTTAGTTCAAAGTCACTCGCTAAAATGATGACTAAATGTACTTGATTTTGAACATTTTACTTCTTTTTTTTAAGTTATCGTGAGGTTTATCTGTAAAAAAGACACATAGATTTGCAACGTATACTAATCCGTTCTTGATAAGCGTGTTGGACTATGACATAAATTCCCACTTGAAAGAAGACACGTGCCTAGCAATGGGACGAAAAAAGATTAACGATGATGAATTTACAACACTAAGCGAATATATCAATCATTTATAAATATAGTGGATGGCATAACAAATAATCGAAATATTCCAATAATTTACATGTACCTTATATACTTGCTCTAAATAAATACATATTACCTACTAATAAAAAACAAAACAAGCTGAAGGTGCCTACTGCGCCCGCCGCAACATTTGTCGCACACCGCAGATCTGTCCCAAGTTTGCAACGGCTGACACTTTCTACTACTATGTGTTCTCGATAATAATTTTGGTTTTTATCAAATAAATTCTTATATAAGTAGCAATAACAATTTATCAACAAAAATAACAAGTGTGTATTCTACATTACATAAGTTGTGCACTTTTAAGTACAGTTTTACAGTGCACTTTTAAGGTACCAAATCCTATCTGGAAACGCAGTTATTTTTTAATAAAATCACGATAGCAAAACTACTCACTAGTTAATGAGATACTTATCATTAGATGGTACATAATAACAATTAAGTGTCAATCTTACTTAAGGTTGGTCATGGAGGCATATTAGGGCCACAAAAGTTACGCTTCAAGAGTTATTCGCTTTTCGCTGCAAGCATGTGCGTGGAGTGTTAAAAAGAAATCTATGTGTCCGAGCTTATAAAGTTACGATATTTCGCTATAAAATTTACTGTAGCTAACTAAAATTCGCTTAATGCTGACACTTGCAACACCAAGGAAACGTTTCGAAACAAAGAGTTTTAAACTTAATTGTGATAATTTACTTGTACACTATAAAATATATTAACACCTAGAAAATTACTGCCGTCTTCAAAAGAATAAAAACGTAAAAAATAAAGTGAAAACATTCATCAAATCATTGTATTGGAAATTAGTAGTTAAGTGTAATTGTAGTTATAATTGGATTTACTTTGTTGCAGATTATTAAACTGGTTTATTTGAAAAGTTATTTCTCATTACTATGTTTCGAGAAATGATATAAAAGTTTGTAACAAAAACATTTAGCATACTTTATTTCCGACAAGAAAATGAAGTTAATTATATAAAGTTATATTTTGCATAAAAAATAATTAAAAGAAAATTAGAATTAAGTATGAGATTGATACGCTATCAAATCGAATACAACTAGAATTAGCAGCACTTCCATAACTTAATTTCGCTAAAATCAACATTTAATGACATATTTTGTAAAAAAAATACGTGAGACGTATACAAAGCGTGATTCTTTCATTTTCCATCAATTAACAAGTCATTAATTTTCAATATTATTAATAATATAATTTCTATTCTTTGCGATATACCGGCCAAGGTATAAGTACGTATTCGTACATTTTACGAAGTAATTTATTCAATACAACATATACAATCATGAATTTAGATAGGTATCACTTTTTCATCTAGGTATGCAGGGCCGGATATATCCATCATTATGAGCAATCATATATATTAAGTACAAACATTTTATACGTTTTTGGTTATTTTTATATGTTTTAATGATAAAAGATTCTACTTGGCTTTACAATAAATAATTTAAATAATGTCCACTAAATTTGAAAAAAAAAATTGGAAGAGGTGTCTCCACTTTGTTGCTTCGAGGCATCCAGACCGCTAAATCCGGCCCAGTAGGTATAAAACTCTTACTATGGTTACAGTCGTTCACGTAAACCTATATAATCATCGATACAACCACAAAGATATGAATATATCAATGATTGGTGTTATCAGAAATAAGTGAAGCAGTGTTTAAAGTTTGATCGTTCGACAAACCGCTGTAGGGGCGTCGGGGGCGGGTGCTCGCTCAACCCTGAAATGAGTTCGGCGCGGGGAGTGGGCCTATTTGTAGCGGGAAAACTTATAATTTATGGGCTTGATACATAAATATCATAATTAAAAGAAAAAATAAAAAAATACAGTTACATATCATACGTATTCTAGTCGCTTTTTATATATATATTTTTTTGTTAATTGTGTTTATACTAATAAAATACTCTTTTTCATCGGTGTGCAATGATGTTATAACAACGACTTTTAATTAGCGTTTAGATTGTCTTGATCAGAATCTTTGACCAGAATGTTACAACTGTATAATAACAAAAAAATATACTACCTATTTTATAAATAAATGTGCAAAAATAAATGAAAAAGAGTATGAAAAAGATATTTCAATAGATTTAAAATAAAATATTACTTTTATTTTAATTTATTATTTCAATCATTCATACTCACAACACCATCAAGTTTCGTAAGAAAATCTGAAACTTTATTACTTACCAAATCTTACCAATATTATAAATGCGAAAGATTGTGAGGATGTATGTGTGTTTGTTACCGTTTCACGCAAAAATAACAGGTCGGATTTTGCTAAAATTTGGCACACAGATATTTTATTACCTGGATTAACACATAGGGTACTCATTACCAAAGTAGACGTGAGTGAGGTGGACGGAGAAGCGGGAATAAGCTAGTATTGTATACTTAAAAACGAATATACAGTAGTATTTAAAACTTCAGTTCCCGCGGTAACTGGGACCATACATCGCGAATCCGATGTGACCGAGGCCTGGGGCTCAAACAGCCCTGTTTAAATTAGGATAGGCTTTGACGTGTCTTTGGAGAGAGTATTTATACATAGAGTATACATATACATGGCTTTGAAGTCGAATCGGTGTGGTTGCGGTTAAGGGCGACACGTATTTACGTTTATGTACGAATGTATAAATATGTTTGTTTGGTTATTTAGAGGTAGGATTTCTTTTATAAAGACAACAAGTCTACTTATACATATTTCTGCCTGATGACAGTCGGGTAAGGTGCTTTAAATTGTCTAGATTTGAACCGTAAGGAAAAATAGAAATATTATTGTGAGAGGTCTACTTAGATCCTTAGGACAGTAACGCTAATGATCTGTGTCATAGAGGAGTCCATAAAGATGGTTTCTGGTTTGATTGCCGTCAAAAGAGGCATCTCTTAATACTGACGTAATTAATTCCTTGACCGATGCTTCGATAAAGAGTTATAAAACTGGCGGCGTGCGGCAAGGCGTGTGTGTACCGGGGTGGACCAGTTTTGTTAAAGAATCTCACAGGGTGGCTAGGTCTCGTTTTAAGATATGGTGTATTAATAATAAACCAAGCTTGGGCCTTATTTTTGATGTCATGAGAAAGGTATTTAAAAATAACTTAAAGACGCTTCAAAACAATTGCGACCAAATTAACATGGACTTATTGGCGAGTCATCACCAAAGTAAGTCGTTTGCTAAATTTTGGAAACACACCAATATACTTAATCCGAGACCTGGTCTTCCAACGAGTATACAGGGTAAAATTGAAGCTGTTGTTATAGCTAATATATTTCGCGAACACTTTCAAGTAGGTACAGCCATTACTACCAGTGCACGACCAGATGCTCCAAATTTTAATTCCAGTGTGTGATCTTCCCGCTAGAATTACCGCGAAAGATATTGTCAAAATATTGAAAAATATAAATAAGGGAAAGTCGGCGGACCTCGTAAAGCAGTTGGAACTAATTTATACTACATATAATAAATAGTAAGTCTCTAGTTATACATGTCCGTACGTTCTATAGTTTTTACCACCTTCTTCAATTCTTCATTACCGGGCAAACACTGACCAACAGAATTGGATACAGATTGTAATGATTTCTAGTGTGTAATGAGTTTACATCCCTAGCCACTCTCGCGGTAAACTCCACGATCTGTAAGTGTATATTGAAATACCAGTAAGTCTAAGCCTAAACGCTTATTTCAAGCAATCCTTTCCCACAGTTGTGGCGATCCGTCGAGAAACTGCATCTCACAGGGTTGTCAAAATAATCAGATAAAGATACTTTCCATTGAACAAGATACTTTTTGTTAAAAAATATATATTTCGATGCTTACGTATTACATAATTATGTTATTTATTAAGTGGAACTATCTCACAGGATATCATAAATAATAAAAACGGAGTTTCTAAATATGCTCTAAATCCCAATTCAATCCATTCAGCGTTTTAGAACAAGGAGTTGTATAAATAAATGTACATGAAGGACTCGGAAAGTGTACAGTGCTAAGTTTTTTTTTCTTACTTAGTATGCTTTACTTTATATATCTACTGAATAAATTTATAATTTTTTGATGATCACAATATATAAAACCGTTATATAAATATCATCCGTTTAGTCATCAGTCTGATTTAAACAATTTGTGGGAAAACATTATATATTTCGTGTGCATATAAGCACCGGCTTATTCCGATAAAGTTAAGCGAGATAGATAGGTATCGAACAGGTATCCCGGACGAATGCCGGAAAGCAAGCAACCCTATCGTTATCCATGGCCAATTTTATCCAATTTTTAATCAAGCTACCGCTCCGGCGTCGGGTAATATCTCAAATTATAGTGTTCGCAGATTACCCCGGGAGTTAACTACGTGATGGATATCTATCACGGCTGCTATCAGCAGCGATTTATGTATGCTGTGGCATGCGGCGTTGGCATTGCTGCACTATATACATACAGTAAATAACTGCTCAACATAAGCAGAGCAGTTCAATCCTTGTCGTATTTTGCAATGTGGTAGATCAATTGTATGGTTCGACCGGGAAGTTACTACCGCCACACTTATGTCCACACTGAAATTCAAATCAGCCCCAAATAGAATAGTTGGAACTCTATTGCTATCTTAAGTCTAGTACACTGGTGGTGGAACTAGTGTAGTTCACCCAGAGAGGTACCACTGTCAAACCTATTTCTAGCGTAAAGCAGTTCTTGCTTTTCGGTGGAAGGGTGTGGTTACTGGCTCATTTTTCTATGAGATGGCCATCTTAGTCTTCGGGAGTAGCAACACATTTGTGATTGACTTCAAATTAAACCTTTGTTCTGTATGAAGTTGCTTACAGGTGTCCATCGGTGGCAGTGGCCATTAAAAATAATATTAATAACAATAAAAATAATAAAGAAATGTATTTAGTATTTACCCGACTGCGTCAGACGGAGAGTGATGTTTTTCGAGAGTATGTGGAGCGTAGGTAGTATAGTAGTATGTGGTACACAGCAAAATCTACTATAACAACCTTATAATATAATTATTTTCACAGTATATAAACGTGTTACGTTTATACTGTATTACGTGTTACGTTAAATCATATTATCTCAAGTCCTATGTGTAAATTTGTTAGAAATCAGACTTGAGAAAATATGAGCTAGCTTTTGCTCTTAAAAATAGATCCAGTCAGAATAATTCAAACCCTGCACATCCGTCAGAGTTATTCATCATTAGAATTGAATATCATAGAAACTCTTGTTGTGGGCTAATATTTTATAATTTTCATCCTGGAGATTATATCCACTAAATCCTTAGAGTAGCAATGCATCCGGCCGACTTTAAAAAGGTGTCTTATCCTATTTTAATTTGACTACAGATGTACCTACCTAAATAGGTAGCAGTGACTATACTTACATATATCAAAAAAAATTTGAAACTACCCACTTAACTAATTTCCAAACAGAAACTGTCTGAAACTGAACTGTATTTTTAAAGGAAGATCATAAATATAATAACAACAAAAAATAAAAACAAACATGAGCTATGTTAAGGAAACTGTCAAAGGAGGTGATCACTTAAAATTTCAGAAAATAGGTAACTTTATAATTTTTCTATTAAATAGAGGACAATGCAAAAAAAAATGTAAATTAAAATTTTTAGCTTGGTGTAATTAGTAATATATGTATTTAGGTGATAAATAATCTGTGTGCCTTTACGCGACATCCGACCACACGTCCTCAAAAATATCACATTTATGATACCAGTAAAATTACCAACAAGATAATAAAATTAGATGACACAACAACCCCCATATAAACAAGAGCACGTGTACTGGAATCAAGACACGAACCAGTGAGCAGATAGTCTGAATCTAACAGGGATAACAATGCAATCACTGGAACATAGGGGTGGTATCACTACGCTGTTACTTTCTTTGTCACGGCATTTATTTCACTTACAATATTTGTTACATTATTTATATACGTTTTCTACATTCATAGCCCCACAGTAGGATTTTCTCCTGTGTCGTGGGTGCCATGGACACACAAAGACGAAGACAAACACCCAGACCCAGAACAGAAATCT
>MOOZ01000337.1:1587106-1601579 GCA_002930495.1 Cecropterus lyciades
AGCTATCATTATATTTAAAATAAGAATGAGAACAATATAATTGAATAGTCAAATATTCCTAAAAAGTGTATTTTATTTATTGCATGTCCTTCCCGTCGTTATAAAAGTTTCAAGTATAGTAAAATCCGTTAGATATCGGTTGAAGTTTGATTTGATGGGCAGCAGTTTGCTACATCAATCTGATAATAAAAAATGCAATAGAGCCAGGTAAAAATTAAACAATGATTTTTATCCCTTTAAATAATTGAATGTATTTAAAATAATAAAAATATACTGAAAGACCATTAACCACAGTGGAGTTAGAGCACCAAGTTTTCAATTCTTTTTTGGATAAAACTGTATTTTGAAATTAAATTGGCCGTATTTTAAATTGTGCAGATATTCAAGCAAAGCAGGAGAAGAAGCAACACGTCTGACTTCAGATAGACGCCCTGTTCAACATGAAATTGCTTGTGGATATACATGAACAGAAGTTACTTATATAATACAATATTTTATCAAAATATTTTGAAGTATAAGTCATTTTACTCGTATTCGGTGTTATTTCTTGGCATTCTTGGTTCCCTATATTTCGCTCTAATATTTTCTCCTTTTAAATCTCGAGATGCTGGATTTCCAATGCCGTTAAATTTCAGTGCCTTATTTGCCTCCTCTTTTTTCTCTTTAGGGGATTCAGGTTCGTTCCCAGCTGCAGTCATTATAGTAGCGTATTTTTCATTACAATACATCAAGGCTAAGTAGGGATCGACTATCTTTAATCGCAGGACTATAACGGGAATTTTAATATTCAACGCTGGAATCATAAAGTTTATCTTAGTTAATCATAAGTCATACAATGCCGTGTGGTTTCTTAAATAGTAACAAAATAGTAGGTAGCAGTTAAGGGATATAATCTGGGAGATTAGCGTCTTCCTGTGTGTCATCAACGTCTATAGCGGTTAACAACGAGCACCTATTTCATCCGGTGTTTACAGGCAAAAACGGGTCGTGGCTAAAGTTTTATCGTGACCACGATCCACAGAAGTCGTGACTACGATCCAGAAAGAAATTCAAAAATTGCATATCTTGAATACCCCTTGCATATTAAAATTAATACACAAATACCCAGACCCAGAGCAGAAATCTAAATTTATGTTGTATAACTGATAGAAATTTCTTTTTCTTTTTTTATAGTATAAAAGTAGCAAACGAGCATGCAGCCCACCTGATTGTAAGTGGCTACTGCCGCCCATGGACATCTGTAATCAACCCTAGGTAAGATCAAAGTCTCACCTAAAGTTAGCCACAGATGCGTTGCCACCCTGAGGATTAAGATGGAATGCATCGAAAAAGTATGTCTCCCTTATCACACCCTTCAGACATTATTATGCAGAAATAGGTGGTGGTGCTTCCAGAGTCGAACCACAAAGAGTTCTACCACTTTCGAATTCTACTTACTTTTTGCATTATCTGGCAAATCGATTATTTGTATACCATAAAACAATCCTTTTCTATCACCAGCAATCAATAATACATCATTTACTTCTTTCATAAGTAACTTCGGTTCCTCCCAGTCAACTTTCATATTTAAGTATCGACTATATTTATCTTTGTATTGTTTAACCACCTAGAAACCGGAAAAATGCTAATTATTATTATATGATTGTGGCGATCTTCCGTAACTCTTCAAGAGATGGCACCACGACACTCTAAATCACTCTATCGAGGTTTTCTCAACATCCTACAAGTATACAAGATCCAGACTAAGACAGCCGCTCCATGGGCATGATCACTATCCTGGCGGGAGATTTCTCTGTGCCAAATAATGTTTGACTATATTTTATTTCGTAACTGTAGATGCAATAATTTACATATAGTGCGACCGTCTTACTCAAGATCGTTACTGTATTGATGTTTAGTACATCAGTTGAAATTCTTTTTCACATGTACAAACTAAGACGCAGTATTAAAAAACCATAAATCACTGTTATGACAGAAATAGGTGAACTTTTTTACCGTCGCAACGGAAGCACAACTCTCTCTCTGTCTAAACCTGATTATTAAGAATACTTATATCGAATCGAGAATCAAACAAAAGAGTATTAAATTCCAAATAGAAAAAAATTAAAACACATATGTATTACCTTCTTTGTCAAATATGAAAACGTATGCACATGTGAAATTGTAAACCGTCTTTCGGACCAAATGTAAAACGGCACCCATTCTATGTCTATAATATCATCGGGATGAAAAACTGCTCCTTTAGCAAATTCCTTGCATGTAGTCCAGTTACCGTCATATTGATCTTCATCTGATATTAAATCGAAGCTAGATCTTGAAAAATAACCACGTTTCTCACTTATGTTTCTGTAGAATCTTTCTTCTGGTATTCGAATTTCTTGAGGTGGCTTCGGAATAGGGTGACTCGGTTTTATTTTTTCATTAATAGGGTTTCTTATATCTGGAGAATGCTATGGATGAAAAGAATTAGTAAATAAATTATAGAAATAATGGATAAATCACAATTCTAAAAAAGGGATCTATTATCAATTCTAAAAATCATCATTATGTCATGATCATTCCCTTTGTGTACGACAGTCATCTCATAATAAAATCTGTTAAAGCACGTGCTAGGTATTTTTAACAATCTCAATAATGTAAACATATAATAATTACATAATGAGATATTATACGAAGAAAAAAGACGAACCCGCAAAGTTTTCTTGCCGGAGCTCCTCAGTTGAGGTCGTGTTCCGATCCGATGATAGTGTCAAAAAAAATATTGTAACTGACAATTTCTAAGTGCTCTCGAAGGCCTATACATTTCATTCATACATACACATTTTTTTTATTATAGAAGTAGCAGCCAAAGTTTCAGTCACCTGATTGTCATGGCCATGGACATTTACTACCAACCCCAGATTATACACCTGCCTGAAATTGGTTACAGATTCGTCGTTACCCTTAATCCGAGGGCCAAGACCTACTCAATTTCAGCATCATTTACTTGGCGTTGCGCGCATCAGCATTTAGTATTAAAACAAATACTTAATCTAAGTTCATAAGGCTACGAAATATACGAAATTTAGTTGAAAATTATAACCAAATACGCTAAAATTGGCAGCATTACTGACACTTGCAGCGCCAAAAGGATGTCCCGTGACCTCCAAATAGGGGCTTATTTGAAACACCTCGTGTATAACATTTATCACAGTTTTTAAACCAGAACAATGATGTAAAAACATTGCAATTGAAAAACGTGTGGCGTTGGTGCCTCCAGAAGCACCATCGTAGTGCTTATGAATTCTACGACCTTTTTCTTTTTTCTAATCTAACATATTACTTACACTCATTGTCCCGGCAGGCAGATAAGGTATTCTGCCCGAGTCATATACTTCCCTTCGTCCACTTGAATTACGATTAAGATACAACATAGCATCACGAGGATTAGCAAATCCTGTGGGCTCTTCAAATGTCTTTGCTGGTCCAATATCACTACCTGCCTGCTTAAGCAACTGTCTTGCGTGTTCTATACTTCTAGGCTCACTTAGATCAAATAAATCAGTTCGTTTGTTTGGTTCTCTGTCCTTATCTCTGTAAATATGACCAAAATCTACGGCATCGAAACTTTTAGGATAGACATCTACATCATTTGTTTTGGATTTTCGAATAAAGTCTTCGGATATATTTTCTAAATCACTGGGACGTCTGCGCTTTGCTTCGATTAAGGAAAAAACTAACAATACCGGTAACAATCGCATGTTTCCGCGTAAATGTGACATTTGCTTACATTACAGTCTTTATACAGGCATCGTACGAAAAGAAGGTGTCTTGAACATTTTTATTTCCATCTTTCGATTAGCAACCTCCAGATCCAGCAAAATCGACTTCGTTGATGAAAGTCTTGCGTCCAGCAAAGTCGACTTCGTCGATTTTGCTGGAAAATCGCACCAAATTGGAAAATTGGACCAGCAAAATCGACGAAGTCGACTTTGCTGGTCTTAAGACTTTATTGGCGTCACTTTGTGCAATCTTGTGCCCTTTGCTTTCAGCAGTTATTCATTGACTTCTTTAGATCATCAGTCCATCAAGTTGAAAGTCCTTAAAAGGTATGAGAAAAGAAATGCTCGAGCTATATAATCAAGTTCACAGAAGAAAGTAAATGTATTAACGACCTCCGATAATACTAAATTTTGAGTTGCTTTGGAAGTGTCACAAGGGATCAGAAGAACCTTTTGCCTTAAATTATAGTTCGAATCAAGTAATTCACACACATTCCTCTAATTTAATATTTGTGAAAACTCTTATGCCGGTTTATAACCTCTGCCTAGGTACGGGAAGTGTAATTATCTTTCGCATAACAAACATTTTAGAACGGAATTTTTTTACTACAAACTCTGTGTATAACTGTCTAAAACCTTAATTTTCAAAGAAAATCAACATTGGCTCGCTTCGATCAGGGTTAAAAACGTAAACCGCTTTCTACACTCATAGCCCCACACTAGGATTCTTCCCTGTTTCTCTCCTGTGTCATGGATGCCATGGACACACAAAGATAAACACAAACACCCAGACACTGAACAGAAATCTAAACTCATTATTCAGATCTCTGTCTAGCCGGGGATCGAACCCGGAACTCACTGCGTGTCAGACCGGTGTGGTGACTGCTCCACCACGTGGATCATCAATTTGTTATGGTGGTGAAACACATAGTGTTTAACTCGGATATAAACTATTAGTGTGTCTAATTTCAAAATAATTATTACGCAAAATAGTTTTTGCGTAAGAGTAACAAACTCACATACATGGTCGCCACCTTTGGCATTTATAATATTAGGACTAAGGAAATTATAATAGTAAAGAGTAGTAGTAAATTTATAATAGTAGGACTTTGCAATAACCATGTGTAAAAATAATAAAATATACTTTAATTAATCATAATTATTGTTAGCGCACACGTAGGGGACCGTGGGGGGGACCCCAGACCCGACGACCCGCGTGGCGGAGCGGTCACCATACCGGTCTGACACGCAGTGGATGCCGGGTTCGATACCTGGCCAGACAGAAATCTGAATGACAAGTTTAGGTTTCTGTTCTGGGTCTGGGTGTTTGTGTATTCGTCTTTGTGTGTCCATGGCACCCACGACACAGGAGAAAATCCTAGTGTGGGGGCTATGAGAGTAGAAAGCGTATTATTAAAAAGAAGAAACAAAAAAAAGCAACACGATAAATCAATCTTTGTTATTTATTTGGATACTCAGCATACTTAACGTTTAATTATACCTGTGGCATCAATTGGGCTTGGAAATATATGAGATCCATCTCAGCAACTACAAGCTGTAACAGTTTTAATGAAAACTTGCAAATCCGAAGTCACCCCTTACCTATGGATCCAATCGGATTGGCATTTTTTTGTTCAATGGGTGTATATAACAATATGACAAATTATTCAAATTACTCGCAGTTTTAGTTAATTAGAGCATTATGAGCACGAGCTAACTCTACAGCTTCAAGGTGTGAGACAACTAAGACAAGAAGTACAGGATCTTCATTGATCGGTTATATGTTAGTGGCGCTCGCATTTTGTAAGAAGTACCTAGGCATGTTGACACTCGCATTCTGCAAAACTGTAATTATAAATAGAAATAACAAAAACATCCACAAAACATATACATCAATAGAAGTTAAACTAGCTATTTTTAAATTGTAATAACTAATTGGTTATGTTTACACTCATAGCAATAATTAATACATTTTTAGAAGGTTACATATGTATTACTTCTGAAATAATATAGCTGTCTATGATATAATACAGCTTACTTTAAAAATAATACTAAAAATATCAAAATGTTAGATAACCTACCTTTGTTTTCAAGTTTCGTTTATAAACGCCCGCGTTAGTAAATAGACACTATCTGGTTTTACCCACTATCCAATTTCCCCCCACATTCCCCTACGGTTTAATTATTCTTCTTTTAAAATCAAATTCCAACCCAAATGCTATACAAACTATAAAATACAAGATGCATCAGTTCGGTTATTTTCCAAACGGAAAACAAATGTGACGTGAGTCAAAACAACCTTACGTTGGGTTCGGAATATCGAACGACAAGAGTATCACGCGGAATTCCTAACCAAGCGTTATATTTTTTCTGTTCTGATAATTTCCAAAGGTGAGCGCACAAGGTTTAAATATTCGTAAATGTGATCGTATCTATTTATATACACGATACAGCGATGTGAATTTTTATATTTACTTTATGATTTTATTTTTTCTATTATATGTTATTTTTTAATAATTGTAATTTGTCTTATATAATTTTTCGATAGTAATTCTTGCAATGTTTCTCGATAAGTTTCCTTAACATGTTGTGAATACAGTTTGTACTTTGAATTGATGTAACACTCGTCTTGATTGTTATTGTATAGCTGCCTCCAATATAATGTAGTAGTGATTACTTTGTAGGTACAACAAATAAATAACTTGTTTCCTTTTTGAGGAATCTTCCTTCAGGGTAGTTATAATAAAAAGACTACAAACAATTATTTTTATATATCCATATTTAATATTAAATCGTTTAATCAAGTATTAAGATTATTCAATTGACATAATGAGACAAAAAATATTCCAGAAATAAAATTTAAACTTTATATAAAACATAAAGTAATATAAATAAATATATAAACATATAAAAATTAAACTTAATTATCTTTTTGGTATCTTTATTTATCATTAAATATTTTAATCGAGACAATTTTCAGTAGCACATAATTATTATAATGACTTCATTTGACGAAGAATTGTTCATCCTTATTTTTTTCTTGAGTACAGGCCGGAAACCCATCTCCTAAGTCCAGGGCTGTGACAGCCGCTGCGATTTCCGATCTGTAAGGCGGATGGATAGACCTCGCAGATAAGGAGGCTACCCCGACGTGACAGTCCATCATAACCAGGAACTTCCCTTGGCTAACTAGCTTCAGTTGAAACATCAGAAGTGGTACGCCATTTCGAGTTGGAGATATATCTGGAAATGTGAGTGTATATTATTTTTAATCATAGATAAAAAGTTCACATAGATCTGTGAAGTACTCTTTGTTGTTAAAGAAACTCAAAGGGTACAGTGGCAACTCTAACACTATTTTTAAATGTCTGGTATAACAGTCATCTTTAGAGTGATGTCGTATATTTGTAACTTAGAAAATTGAAGGACTTCTCTCTCTCTCTCTGTCTCTACCTCTTCGTGGTCTAAGTGCAGGGACACTGCCGTCATTTATATTTTTGGCAAGAGTAACGTTTGGCATTTTATACCCTTAGGCATCGTTTCGTATGTTATATTGTTTTTTGTTCTTGTTGTGAATCTTTGTGATTTGAAAGTCGATTAAACGAATGAGTTGCAAAAGCAGTTGTCAGCGCTACAACTAGATGGCGCTGTACCCCTTTCTAAATCACGCTAACAATTTTACTTTCGTAGCTCATGTAAGAGCTCCAGTTTGGTAAGTGCGAAATAAGATGTCCGAAAATGAACTGCAGTGTTTACTCAATCGATTTTTGGAAAAACATAAGTCTTAATATACTTATGCTCAGAAGTATATCTTGATCCAAATATGCCTTTAAATTGGGGTGCATTTCAAAGTATGGAGTCATATTTAATTATTATTAACATTAAGTTTCACTTCTGTAATGTGTGAATTGTACACACTCTTTTTATGTATGTTTCCCAAGGCATTAACAAATTAATTTAAGCACAATGCATATCTGAGTTGATGATAACGCTAAAACTGCTCATTTCTCTATCTATAACACTGAAACATTAACTAACCGCCATTGCGTACAACATTGGGTACTGCCAGGAATCCGCCTGCCGCGCCCTGCGCGGGGAAGAGAAGCAACTCATGCCGGGCGGCGCCCATCGTCACGTGCAACGCAGCGGAATCCCAATACGGCTGCTGTTCCATATAGTCGTACATATCCGTCCAGATCCGGTGTATTATCTAGAAAAGTATAAATTTTAGAAGAATACAAATAGAACTATTTATTTGACTGACATATTAACACCAGTAGCGTGTGGATCCTGCCGCCCGGGGCCATAGTTGAATATGCCGTCCACCCATTACGGAAAATAAAGACGGCCAGTAAAAAAGGTCGCTAAAGCGAAACAGTCTTTGACACCTGTATCTCTGCAATTTGCCGCCCTACAAAGCATACTGATTACATATTGCGAAAAAAGTAAATTTTGACACCCCCCAAAATTGCCGCCCGGGGACATAACCTTCTCTTCCCCAAACGCTACGCCACTGATCAACTCCATCTTATAGGAATGTTTGTGTTTCCGTCTTCTGATATACATAATTTGGTAAGGCAGAGTCATTAACAAAATTCGGCAAACTATAATTGTTTACGAAGGTGGTAGATCTTTCTGTGATTTCAACCCGGAAGCACCATAGCTATATTTACTTCTGACGCGTTGTTTAGAATTTTAAAAACATTAAGTGCAGTGCAGTTAAGTGCTATGTGTTTTGGTTTGAAGGGTGTCGCAAGGGAGATATAGTTTAAGATATGATCTGAGGCATTCCAACTTTGACATCATACACATAGTAACGAATCCTGGGCCGACCTCAGGTAGGTACCTAATCTCATTTGAGAATAATAGCAGTTGTCCATGGGCGACAATGCCCGCTTACCATTAGATGATTTATGTTGACCTATAACTAAAATTAATAAGAAAGTATATAAATAATGTAGGTACCATTATTTACACATTATGTTATTATTTGCCGAACTATCTGCATTCCGTGTATGATTGTAGACTATTTCATATAAAATTTCATAGAAAATTCCATTATAATTAGGTTACTTTTGTTTAACGTTCAATAAAAACAATTAAAGTTAACTAACCGCTGGCGTTGCGTTTTTGAACACTATATCCATGCATTTCGTGTCAATTTTCAAGTTCCACGTATAATAAATTCTCCAGGGTTTTCCTATAACCAGATCTATTTCAAAATACGGATCTTTTGCCAATTTCTTGCACAGATCCATATTCTTCTGTATGGCTTCGGGTTTTACGTCTAGTAAGCCTTGAACTGCGAGTAGGTTTGTCAAGAAAACAGCGTATGGTATGATCTCCATTGTTGAACTAATACACCGATAGTTGTCACTTGTATTTAAAGAGATGGTGTGCGAAGTTTACCATTTGTGGCTTATTTCCCAGGCGTTGCAATCACAATATTGATGTCATACGAGATGTATACAACGAGATCGTAAGTCTGTGGGCTAAGATATAAGTATTATTTAAACAGAATGTGGTGGGACTAGTGTCCGACCGAAGCTTCGGTTTTGGCTTCGGCCACCTTCGGCCAAAAAATCCGCCTTCGACTTCGGCCAAAATGGGCCGTTTTGGCCGACGCCGAAGGTTCTATCAAGTGCCTAAATTAAACGAAATATAACTAATATACGATACTGCGATAGAGAAACTAAAGAATAATTTAAAATTCCATTGTGGCTTTGCGTCGTCAGTTGTGTACAGAAATTCACATTATTTGAATTGTTATTACTTTATAAAAGTAGCAAATCGATTTCAAGCAGCTCTAGATGTTATTTATACCCAATACACATAGATCTTTATCTAAAGAAATAACAACCGTTTAGAAAAACAGTTTTAGCCAAATTAGTAGTGAATTTCTTATAGTTTCTGAGCCTTCGGCTTCGGCTTCAGCCGAAGGTTGTGGTCATAGTCGAACAATCGGCTTCGGCCAAAAATCGACCTTCGGTCGGACACTAGGTGGGACCCTTTGCGTTTCGACTACGGAGGCACCTCCACCCAGGGGCGTAGCTACCGCCGTATCTGCCGTATCAATTATACGGGGCCCCGGACCACAGGGCCCCCCAACGTATGTAAGCAAAAATTAATAACAATTTCCCAATTTATTTATTTCAGAAATGACAAAAGTCAAAAAATAAATTTCTTTGGCAACATCCTACATCGGTTACCGCGGGCTGCGGGATTAAAAATTAAAACTGATAAAAAATACCTAAGAAGTTATTAGGGACGATGGGACATGAACGCCTGTCAGACCTGTCACCATAGAGGCAGAAACTTTAGAAAACTAAAGTTATCATCAGCTATAAATGATTTAATAAATCTGTTTGCCGAAAAAAGACAAGCAGGGTGTATATTTAATTTAAATTGCTTGTAAAAATTTTGGAAACAGTAACAGATAGATAGATAATTATGATGTATAAAAATTTCTTTTCATTTTATGCAAACATTTTTTTCTTTTGTGAGAAATCTTTACCCTTCGCAAGGGCCCCCAAAACCCCCAATCAATTTTTTATACGGGGCCCCGTCAACGCACGCTACGCTACTGCCTCCACCATACGTGCTTTTGTTTGATAAGAGCAGTATTAAGCGCCGATTGATTCGCAGATCGGATCAGCAAACTTCAAGTAGAATTCGACCATGAGGACTAAGTTGTAACGCTGCGGATAAGTGTCTTCCTTTTAACACTTCCTTTAAACCAAAACACAGCAATAGTACTGCCTACGCATCACTGGCCAAACACATCAAATACTCTAATCTTCTTATAAGAGGGAGATCGCTGATGGTCATGATTGGTAGTAGCCACTTAGCGATGAGTCACTTACCCACCAGATGGGCAGCATGCTTGTTTATTTCATTTATGGTATAAATAACAAACCATAGAAGTTAGGCAATGTTGCAACAAACATCTAAACTAATTACAAAACCCTTATCTACATTAACCCCTAAAATCCTCATTTAATCAACCGTGAAGAAACGTGATGGAGTATTTTCAAATCATTGGTTATGTGGAGATATAAATAGGATCTAAAAGGCATAAACACCAGACAAAATCCAATAATAATATAAACACATTTATTGATTTCACTATAATTCAGTCGTCATCATCAACATCACCATAAATATGACCATCATCATTCCCTTGGAATCCGTGTTCATCAATATCCAGTTCCTCGTCATCATCAACGTCATCACGGTCAAAGGGAGCCAATGGGGGTGGTGGACGCTCAGATACCGTCAGATACGAGTGACCGAAATCGCTGTTAAAACCAATCTTTTCTGCTGCCAATTTTAGCTGTAACACAAAATGTATATATCAGATTTGTATGCATCTACCTTTTTGTTACTTTTGACGACCCGCGTGGCGGAGCGGTCACCATACCGGTCTGACACGCAGTGGGTCCCGGGTTCGATCCCCGGCCAGACAGAAATTTAAATGATGAGTTTAGGTTTCTGTTCTGGGTCTGGGTGTTTGTGTATTCGTCATTGTGTGTCCATGGCACCCACGAGACAGGAGAAAATCCTACTGTGGGGCTATGAGTGTAGATAGCGTGTTTATGAGTGTAGATAGCGTGTTACAGAAGTTATAAACGAGCATATAGTCCACCTGATGGTAAATGACAACTATCGTCAATGGGCATCTGTGAGAATCCCTAGATAAGATTAGAGTCTTACTAATGCACGCCACAAATGTTATCCGTGAGGAGTAAGTTGGAACGCCTCAGATAAGTGTGTCTGTCTTACTTCCCTTCCAGTATACTTATCAATACTAAGCGCTGAACACTGATATTATTAAGCACAAAAAGAAATGGCAGTGGTCCCGCCGCTGTCAATCTACAAAGGGTTCTAACACTTTTATGTTAAGAAAAAAAAACATTCTACAATGTGTCTTATCAACTTCATATTTACCGAATTTGTAAATTCAGAAAATCTTCAAAAAGGTGCAATAAGTGCTCCCCTCAAATTCGGCGATGCTTGGCATCTCCTCTTATGTTGCAATTGCCTTTTCGTTAGGTATAAATGGAGAAAAATAGAAGAAAATTTTAGAAAATAGATGAAGGAAATAATACAATGTGATTGAATTGTTAGTAAATAATAAAAGTCCCTGTATATCCGGTATCAAAGTAGGGATACGGTATCCCCTGCCTGTCGTAAAAGGCGACTAAAGGGGGCTTCCGGGGTTGCGGGCAGTAAGAGTGGGAGCCCAAACCGTCAAAATGACTCCGGGAAGCATGGCAGTATGTGTGGTTGCATACAGTCGTAAAGATTAGACGGTGCCGTGGGCGCAGAAGCTCATCTAGTGGAGCCCGATGGGGCGACGCGCTCAGAGAAGCTCAGGAGGACTGAGTCCACATAACCCGGCGTTGCTCCCACGCTGTCGAGTACTTTTTGAAGCATTCTCCCTCAATAAAAAATTTAGGATACTCACATCCTCCGGTTTAGGCATATTGTGTACAGGAGCTAACGCATAACACAAACGATGTCTACAGTTCATGATCCCTAAGTATCTCGGTTCCACATACTTCAAACCAAATATTAATAAAGGCGTTAATCTCACTGAAACAGACGAAAGTCATTATGGTACATTTTAACATTGGCTGTATAATATGTTTGTCTGAGCCTAGACCACGAGACACTGATGACATTAGGTTTTTTTATCTTCATGTAGGTACTTCTGTGTTATCATGTGTCAAGGAGGATAGAAGATTTTCGTTATACTATTTAGAAATCTAATCTAAATTCTATCAATAATATCTATAATTCGTTATACTATTTATTTCGTATAATCCAAGTCCATTTAACTTTGTATTAATCACCGGCTATAGCGTTAATAGTCTAGTGGTTAAAACTCGACCTTTTAATCAGGGGGTTCAAGGTTCGAATCCAACGAACAGCTCAGATTTCAAAGTATAAGTTGTATAAGTATGCCTATAAGAAATTCATTATTTCGTGCTGTAGATGTATGTAGGGGTGAAGGAAAATATCGTGAGGAAAGCGATTTTTTATATGTATGTGATGATGATTATGAATTTTGTTATTTAATTACAAAACTGATGACATTACTGTATTATATAACATTACTAATAATGATAAGTTACCTTGAAATGACAACGAGGGTATGAGTCTAAACTTGCCCGGAGTTTCGGTACGTATATACAGAGCGCTGAAGTCAATTGATGTCTCCATAAATAGTTCTGCCTCGGACCAGTTCACTGGAGGCTCTATCTCCTTATCAAGTTCCACCCTAAAGCGGTCTATCAACTAAAAATCATAGGAGCAAAGCAACCTTTAACACGAAAATTTCTAGTAATACATCAGTCATCTTATGCAAATATATAAAATTATCATTATTTCCACTATAGAAGTCCAGTCATTAATATTTCAATTTACATTTTTTGATGAAGCACTAATCGATCGCTTTGAGCCTTACTTATTGGCTACAGAAATGTGGCTACCCCTGAAGACTGAGTTGAAACACCTCGACATACTTAGATGTCCCTCATACACCCTTCTATTAGAAGACAGCAACACTTTACCTTGCTGTTACGCTGTTATTAAGCAGAAATAGATGTGGCAGATACCTTCGGAGTTCAAAAAGTACGTATATCACATTTTTTTTATATTTGAAGTAACAAATAAGTATACAGTACATCAGATGGTAAGTGTACATCAGTAATCAGACCCAGATTAGATCAGTCTTTCATGAGGTTGGCCACAAACGCGTTGCTATTCCTGGGCACTAAGTTGGAACGCCTCGGATAAGTATGTCTCCCTTATCCCACCCTTCAGACCAAAATACACCAGTGCTTAAGACTATTGTTATTAGGCAGAAATAGGTGTGGCGGTGGTACTTCCGCAATCGAAGTACAAAGGGTTCTACACAATTTATTGCAGTATACTTACAATACGAGACGGTACAGTAAATTTCAAATGATAGGTCTTTTCTTTTTCTTTGTTCCAGAAGTAGAATATTTTCCAATCTACATCAATCACTTTGGATTTATCGAATGTTGTGTTCGCAAGAAATTCGTCACAAGATGTCCAATTATTCATATTTAAATTCATTGTACCAGCATCATACGTTTGCCCATACACTTCCATATATATTTTGAATAATATAAAATATAACAAAATTCGTAAAATTGCATTTTCAAACATTTTAATTGAATATTAAACGAATTTAAACGAATCAAATCAAATAAATGATTTGATTTGATTTAATTGAACTTATCAATAATACTACTCGTAGTGGATTGACGAATTAATATTTCTTCCAAGTAACAAGTTATGTTTGTCCATTGCTCAGATTGTAATGTTTGTTCATAAATAAACAACTTAAATTTCATAATAAACATTAATTGTTTTTTCCTGAGACATTTCTTCGTCAATAGTTTGATGCTAACGTACTAAAAATAAGTTTAAAGGTGAATTAGAAGACTTTACAGGTAGAGCTCTATATTATTCGGTTATTTGATTCGCTGCGTTCTGTGTTTAAAGGGTGTGATGAGGGTCCTCAAGGGTAGCAACATACTATGGCCAACCTCTGGTAAGACTCTCATCTTATCTGAGAACAAGACAGGAGCACATGTGTAATTAACACATGTCAATGGGCGACAGGGGCAACCTTCAATCAGGTGGTTTGAAAGTGGTAGAGCTCTTTGTGGTTCGACTCC
>MOOZ01000337.1:1674708-1699757 GCA_002930495.1 Cecropterus lyciades
GCGTTATTGCTTTTAAATGCAGCTTACTAAATTAAATCTCATCCCTATAATGACATTTTAAAAAAATATTGTAAAATTAATGTACAGAGGAAAGTACGTATAAAAACTTTGTAGTAGAAAAAAAATATTTGGGTTTAATTACGGTCGAATTTCGACCGCTGCGAAGGGCAACTAGTTCTAGGAAATACAAGAATGGCAAAAACAATTCATTCTTACTCCCGCTACTGGTATTTTATGAGTTACAAATATTTTATGAGGCAAATAGTATAAACAAAAACTCGTTACTTTTTAATGCTTTATCCGTACTGAAACAACTTTGTAGATACTATTTATGACTTCACGTTTTAGTTGCTAAGAGACTTAGTAAGAAGGACAACTGTTGCAGTTAATACCTGCTTTATAGGCACATATTAGGGGTGTGCGAATATCGCTCGAATGGAATCGAATCGAATTGATATTATTATTCGAATCAAATAATTCCAAATTAATCGAATATTTCCAAAAGTTTAATTATTAGAAAAAAATCGAATAATTGTTATAATTAGCAAATTATTGAAATATCATTGGATTTTCTATTGTTTCCGATTCAAATTTCACTGGTCAACCAATTGATAAGAGAATAGAATATCTACGCGTATGCGCGTGTGTATATTCACTGGTTGATTCAATGAAATTCCACTGATTCATTTTCAGAGGACAAACACTCGAAAATTTGCGTATCATAAAATATTCCGCGACTAATTCTAAAAGAAAAATATAATGCTTAGAATCTTTTCGAATTATTTAACGCATATATGTATTATATACTACTTATAAGTTATCACGGTGGTGTATCAATATTAAGATTGATATTATTGAAATTAAAATCAAATATTATGTAAAAATACCTGTAAGCATTGCCTCATAATGCACGTCTGCTTAGCGCGACCCAGACCGCCGAATTTGACCATATCGTGACAGAACACGCATTCGGCACAGTCCGTACGCTGGCAAGCTTCACATTTCTTGCACCTGTAATAGAAAACAACAAGATGTAATAAACAACTATCCAATGCAGGTCCTGTCCATTTTTAGTATTACTCCTGGTAAAGTGACGGTTTAACTTTCTATAGCGATAGATCTTTTCTTAATGGTTGACAGTTAATGTCAAAACCGATAGACGGATACATACTACTGGAAGAGCTTTGGTGGTGTCAACAATAATCTACTGGTCCGTACTTAAATTAGCAAAATCACGGAGCATGGGAAGCCGCCATTAACCTAAATAAGAGCACTGTTAAGCACAGGAATAGAAAGGTGTTGATAAAACAACCCCTCTTCTAGTCTATACCCTTCATGCTACATCTTGCTTCGCATTGCTCATCGAGCTGCAGCGACTACTGCTTTACACACCTTACACACACTCCTACTCGCGACATTCATCATTGATTCCTTTGACCCAAGGTAAAAACCGACAAAAATTGAATCGTTGGGCAGGACGACCGGTAATACGAGAAACTCAGCCACATTTTTGCTTTGTCCAGCCGTCTAGTACGTAGCCGAAGCATTACAGGGACGATGGACGCCGCTCTTCCGGCCCCGTGAAGTCACGGCGCGTGTTTTGTTCGTGCTCATAAGCCGACAAAATTGATATTCGAGCAAAGCTTTCAGGCGCGTTGTTTTTTTAAGACATGTGTTTTATTACCCACAGTTCTGCGTACACCAAGTCAAGTGTGTAGATGAAGCATTACAAACGCGATGATCACCGCTCGCCCGATTCTGTGGCGTCACGGCGCGTGTTACCGTCGCCGCTCGCGAGTCCCTATGACGTCACAAGTCACGGCGCGTGTTACCGTCACCACTCGCGCATCCCTATGATGTCACATGTCACGGCGCGTGTAACCGTCGTCGCTCACGCGTCCCTATGACGTCACACCGCGTGTCGTTACCTGGTGCGTCGCCTGCGCGGCGCGTTGCCCGCGTGCTCGGGGCGCGGGCGCGCCGGCNCGCCGCGGTGGCCGCCGCGCGCGCCGCGCCCGCTCGACTGCCGCCGCTCGCCGGACACCACCTCGTCCGGACCTACACACATAACATCATTTATTTTAATGCTACGTTTGTTACATGTATCAGGTATTCAAATGTCCTTATATTCTACATTTACATGTTATTGATGTGAAACATCTATAGGCGCAAGTAAACCTGATTGTTGTCGTAGCGATCGCCACACCTTATTATAGCGCCATCTGTTGTACATTTTCGGAACTATTAACTATCGAACAAAACTATGGGCTTCAGTGTTAGGTAGACTTTGTGCGGGGTACTGTTCGTAGATGACCTAGATTATTTTCATTATGCTATATATTTAGTTCCTGTCTTTTATGCACATTATGTGTACGAGCACGATGTTCCATGGCGGCTATTTTTATGCTAGGTTTCTTACATTTTTCTGATATACAAATCTCCTTAGATTCTACATTTACATGATATTTTGCTGATACATACATTTTCTTATTAATCAAGATAAATAACTGACTTGAATGTACTTGATACTACTCACTACAAAAAATAATAAAACACTTTTATAAAACACAAATTACTCTTAGATTAAAACAAAGAGTTTAAAATTAACTTACAATGCCGTTTTAAATTCAATTTGATTTCATCAACTTTTTTAACGTTAACAGCTATTGATAATTGATATCCTCCTTAAATCTAATAGCATTAGATTTAATTACAATTTATAACAAGAATATAATTAACAAAAATATCGCCTTCAATCAAAAGCCAATAAAAAGCAACAAAACAAGGAAATCTGCTAACAATATCAAACATATCGGCCACCATAATCGTTTATGTATCCAATTTATTTACCATTTTTAACACGAACGATAATCGTTCGTATTAAAAGATATATCGCCTTCAGTCAAAAGCTCATATAACGCACGATAACAAGAAAAATCTGCTAACGATTTATAAACGTTTCATTGACTTTAACGACTTATTTATATGTGTTTGAGTGAATCTCACCTTTTAACAACAGTACACCAGTGACAGCCAAATGTTGTTTATCGTATCTGTGTTGCTCGACCAACGTGCGCACGTCGCGGACCAACGCGATTGGGTCCGACAGCAGTTCGGGAACAGACTTGCGTGCGGCCGGCAACTGGTGGAGGTACATCACTATCGCCTGGAATTATGGAAATAATTGTTTTATTACCTGTTACATTTCAATCACTACAATGACGTTTCCTTTATTGTTCCGGTGCGTCACGTGCCAAGGCGACTAAATAAAAAGTTAATAGCACTTCCTTTAACAAAGTCCTGTTGTCGTGTGTTCTTTAATGACCATCATTTAAAACTTATCACCTTAAGTGAATACCGCGTGATAAAGTTAGTGTTGGCATATTAATATTATTAGGTCATGAATGATCATTCTTTTAGTAAAATACTTAGTCAGGTAGAGGGTATTACACATGTACAGAATGACGTCATTAGCTACCCACCTTCAGGGCATGTAGCTCGAGTATGACATCAACCTATTAGATATTCGTGTATACTATGACGTCATCAGCTACCCACATTCAGGCAGTGCAGCTCGTTCTGCGTGAGATGTACGTGCGTGGTAAGCGAGCGAGACAGGTGCGAGCGGCCGGACAACGCGCTCACGTAGCTGTCTAACGTGCACCAAGCCATGTAGCTCGAGAGCGGCTATCGATATAACACGTGTATAGTATGATGTCATCAGTTACCTTCAGGCCGTGCAGCTCGTTCTGCGTGAGATGTATGTGCGCGGTGGGCGGGGCGGCGGGGGCGGGGGGCGCGGCGGTCTGGCCCTCCGTGGAGAGGTGCGAGCGACCGAGCAGCGCGCTCACGTAGCGGTCCAGCACGTACCAGAGCATCTCCGTGAAGAACGGGTAGCGGAATTTCTGCGGCACCTGTGTCATAGATAATCTCCAAAAATATAGATAAGAAATGTATATATCATGATGACTTATATATAAGAATTTGATTAAATCAATATATTTTTTTAAATAGATGTGACGGATCTTTAAATATTGCTGAAGTTTAAAACACAGTTTTTAGTAGGAGTATTTCATTCATCTATTTATTGAAGGTATGATTCACTATCTGTTTCACAAATAAAACCCGCAAATAAAAAATAAATAAGAGTTTTAAATGTCTCCAAAGTTAAAAATACTCTTTATAAATATATAATTAGCAGTCTCCGTTTAAAAATCGTATACAGACAAGACTGAAAATTAATGAGAAATTTTGGCAGTCTATAAATTAGAAATTTGATTTTAAAAAATGACAGTCATTGTATGACAATGAATGTCATTATTACGAACATGATTTCATACGTCAATCCAGACGGAGAGACAATCTCTACGAAACATAATTAAAATGACAGGTGCTATATCGCTTTACTAGCTTTTGTTTTTCTACTAAAAAGTAATATTTTATGACTTCAGCTTGAATAGAAAATTTCCACATGCTCTAATAACAATGCGTACCTTAGTAACGTCTTCGACTTGAGCAATTTTAAGTTGCTTCTCTATTCCGAACTGGTGCAGGAAATTACCACCAAACACTAAAGAGTCGCTCGGCGTGTACACGGCGTGGATCCACCCAGTCGGGATGAAGAATGTGTAGCCGGCTTGCAGCTGTAATATATTTAATGATATTCTTAATAAATGCCTTAAAATAAATCAGTAATACACGTGGGCCACAAAATATTCCAATTGGTGCTGCTGTTTAGTGTTTTGTGGCCCTAGAGTAAATCGATATCGATTATCGACGTGATATCGTTCTCGATATCGCGTAACGAACATATTCTTAAGACAAAGGAGATAATAGTATTTTTACTAATACTTTTATGAAGTGAAGTCAATACAGTTACAATCGACTACGACGAAAGAGAGAGAGTAGTGCTATTCGAGACTGACACCACACGGCACTTTACAAATTGGCCAAATTCGTTATTTGGCCAATATATCAAACGATAACAGGTTATACTGTAACTTTCCATGAAGAATCTAATGTATTTTGAAAAGAGAGCTTTAATACACTCAAAGAAAACGTGTGACATACAAAGTATAATGAACAAAACGTGGCACTGAATTTAACTAAATATACGCGTTACACTTGAATAATAAGTACACGAACATTATAACAAAGCACAACATTGTCATTAATGTTTGAACAAAGGCCCTGTGAAGTTAAAATACTTATTACCACAAGTACTTTGGTCGTTCACTAGAGTAGAACCTCCTATGTAGATAATTGTAATATTTTGTTTGTCTCTTCTACTCACGTTCATGTTTTTTTAACCGACTTCAAAAAAGGAGGAGGTTCTCAATTCGACTGCATTTTTTTTGTTGTTAACGTAGTCTATTATGTAGCAAAAAAGTGGCGATTTCGTGTTAGAAACGGACAAACATTAATATTAGATCCCATTAATAACCACGCGATTTTCCTACCTTCCCAAGTAAACACAATTTTGTTATATGCAAAATTGCAAATTTCGCGTTAGGTCACTTATCCTCTTTGTCCCTGTAGTTCGGAGATCAGAATAGGTCTAGGGTATCCCCTGCCTGTCGTAAAAGGCGACTAAAAAGGGGGCTTCCAGGGTTGCGGGCGGCAAGAGTGGGAGCTCGAGCCGTCAAGCCAAGCAACCTCGGGAAGGACGGCGGCATGTGTGGTCGCATGCCGTCCGCTTACAGGGAAGAGCCCGTAAGGTGTATCGCGCTCGGAATTCTTCGGTTGTGTTCCGTTGGTGACCCCGGAGTCATCCACGCAGCGCTGAGGACGGCCACCGGGGGCGTTTTAGTGCGGTAAAAATCCCACATAACCCAGCGTCCCACGGCGTCGGGTACATTTGAAGGTTTCCCCCTCGTTACAAAAAAAAGGTCTCTTATCCTCTCACCGTGCAATATATTATACGAGTACAAAATAATCGTGAAAAAGAATTAAAGGAACAATTTGCATTTACACTTACATGAACTCTAATGCACTTTTCGACCGTGTCTCCAAAGAACACATCAGATTGTTTGCCGGATAGCACCCATTTCTCATACAGTTGTAGATTCTTCTCCGTTGGTGGGATCAACCAGAATACTTTAGCGCCTGTCAAATACATTAACCATTGAGTTTAACATTATAATTTATATTTCGATATGCTTAATGTTTTTATAATACGGAAGCATCAAACGAACAAGAGAGTGCATGTTCATTGATGGTAGGTGGGCACAGATGCGTTGCCACCCATGAGAACCAAGTTGGAACGCCTTGCACAAGTATGTCTCACGTACCCACGCCCTTCAGACCAAAAGACAGCAATGCTTAAAGTATTAAGCAGTAACTGTTACTTTTTTTTTATAATATGGATAGTAGCAAACGAGCATGCAGCCCACCTGATGGTAATCAACACTAGGTAAGATGCATTGCTACCCCTGAGGACTAAGATGGAATACTTCGGAAAAGTATGTCTCCCTTACCACACCCTTCAGACCAGAATACAATAGCGTATAACATTGTTGTTATTAGGCAGAAATAGGTGTGGCGGTGGTGCTTCCGGAGTCGAACCACAAAGAGCTCTACCACCTTCGAAACTAGGTACAATTAAGTGTGGCGGTGTTGTTTCCGGAGCCGAACCACATGGCTTCTGTCACCTTCAACTAATATGTACTAGTGTCGATTACTGCTACAGATGTAAAGTGCGCCTGCACTCACTGTTCTTAAAAAAAATTACAATTTGATAAATGTTACCGAGATTAAACTCATTTTGTTTTAATTTAAACTGGTCAAAAGAAACACCACATCGTAATACATATAGCACGTTTTATATTTAAAGAGAAACATATATCCTTACCTCTTAATATATGGTACCACACGGAAGTACCCCCAAAGTCGATGTGGAAGTCAGTGTAACAACCTTTCACGGACATGAGACAGTACTTCTGTACCTTCGGATACATCATGTCGTCCAGAGCATTTGTAGACTCAGTCTGAAAAAACATATTAACACAATTTTTCTAATACAGTCAAAGTCCCTTATTCACGGTTTCCCCACTCGCGGTATTTCGTATACGCGGGTTTAAAAAGTTCTTCTATTCGTGGCTAAAAATGTCTTTATTGGGGGTTGTAGTCAGTACAAGTAAACAAATTGGAGATATCTGTTTTCGCGGCATATGGGCGGAACGTAACTCCCGCGAATAAAGAGCTTTTACTGTACCACTTACAGCACTCGTATGCCACTATACACTGAAGAATTAGTAAAGTGAATTCATAATTGTCTACCCTATTAGGACCACTAGGAACTGGTCTCCTCTAGGAATTAAAGGAATTTTAAGCCATTGTCCACCGCGCTGGGCTATTGCAGCCAAGTGCACATTTGTAGATTTGTTTAACGACCTGCATGGCGGATTGACCACCATGCCGGGCACTGGGCTCCGGGTTCGATCCCCGGCCAGACAGACATCTGAATGATGAATTTAAATATCTGTTTTGGGTCTGGATGTTTTTGTATTACAGTGTAATGTTATTACAGGAAAAAATGAGTATAGAAGTTGTTTAATATAGAGATCGGTAGATACGCACATTGGAAAACTTTAAGAGAACTCCGTTTAGGTTTAATCATGATGTTTCCTTTGCAATTTAAAAAAGTAATAGCACATTTAAAGAAAATGATACTTTATATGTCTTGGATCTGAACCTCGGACTCTCCGATTTAGGGGCTGAATTTTAAAACATCTGGCTATCTCACTTCGTGATTGCTTAGTAAAGGGAACAAGTATCCCTAACCTATTAAGGCTTTTTTTTATATTTTTTATATATTGCGGTTATAGAAAAGTGACCACTTTTGTGTGTGTGTTGATCAAAGGAAGGTCGTGAAACCTTGCGATATATTTTTATACGTACTCGTATAGGTACGTATATGTAAACAAAAACAAGTTCAGGGTAGCAGGTAAAATGGCAGACCTCCTCAGTATTTTATGTCGTAAACAATATTCGGCCAAAACTTCACCAAAGACAAAAGGTGAGGGACAGACAAGCATGGAGACCCCCAAATTGTAATTCTTTGACAATGCGAAATTTAATATTTAAACATCCAACAAGCGTCAGGATCTTTGAATGAAAGTGATACCATATTTAAATCAGTAATTTTTACCCCTTTTTATCATGAAATATTATTGTATTTTATATTTTATAAACACCATAAGGGACCCAACCTAAGTAACTAATAGTAATAAAGAAAATGTGAAATGTAAGTATTATAAATAATACAGATACAAGAATACTTAGTTTCTCATAATGAGCACAAACAATATAATAGACTTATAAAGAAGATTTATTCCATCCCTATATTTTCTCACACACGGAGGTCATATCTGGGAAGATGTGTCATTAACAAAATTCTGCTTATATTTCACGCTCCTCGCTGTTCGAGTGTAACAAAGTATAATTTATGACATACTTACAAGTAATCAAGAATGATTGTACATCTATCTTAAAAGTATATTATAAAAGAGGGAATGAATATGAGAAATATTTTCGTAATAAATACGAATAGCAAATACATATTTTATAACTACAGAACATTATAAAAATAGTGACATGAATTCATTATTTACTTCTGTCGTCTGAGATTGCGTGAAGTTTTAGTTAACATTACATTTGTTGTATTCACTTAATCTGACGATTGACACATATTTTAAAATTCGCGCCGAAATAAGTTTTCTTCAAATAGCGGAAATGTGAGTGAGTCAAGAAGATTTGATCGACCACACTAACAAAGTTCGTGAATGTGAATGAATCGTACTAATATGTACAGGTACTTCGTGAATGTGAATGCGACTTATTAATATATATTAATTTACTAATTAATATACATATAAAGGCGAAAGATTGTAGGGATGGATGTATGTTTGTTACTCTTTCACGCCTACCAATTGGATTTAGATGTAATTTGGCACACAGTTTAAGACCTGGATAACTAGTAGTAGTAAACTTGACCCAAGCGGCGCCGCGAGAATATGCTAGTCTGTAATAAAGCCTCTGTAATACATTGACGACCTACCTGTTGATCCTTCAAGTGTCTGGGCCACACGGTCTCCACCCAGTCGATGAGGCGCACCATTCTCGGCGCCTGCACGTAGTTCTCGAGGCGTGTGTGGGAGAACTCCAACGAGATCACGTTTAGTAGGCGTTCCTTGTTCGGATCGTCATAGTACCTCTGCCAATCCTGAATGAAATTTAGTCGTGAAAATAAGAAATTAAAACAAGAATCTTTAGGTAACATAACGGGCTCGTTCAAGGACTTTCTGAGGAGGAAATAAAGTATCCGCTATTTACCCTATCGTTATGTGAAATCATAATTATTTCGTGCTAGGAACAAACAATCGAAGTTCGTAATATTGAATTCCCGAAGCCTAAGTTAGTGACAGATATAACAAACTGAAAAGGAAAAACATGCCGGGTAGAAAACAAATTAATCAAAGCAGGCGGAGACGCCGGCTAAAAGTACCTACATCTAATAAATGGCTTAGACAGCCTGTTATGTTAAGTATATTGTTGTTTACCTGCCCGTAAAGCGTCTTAAATAGGTTCTGTTGTAACATCTATGTACTTACCACACCCTCTAAAACATTACGCAGCAGCGCTAATAAGCTGCTACACCGCGCAAAATGTCTAATCTATATTCTACGTATAACATAAATAATTCTCTCTTAATAGCTATTTGACTTCTTCAGTTGTTTCAACTAAAAAAAAAATAAAAACAAACTTTAAATTCATCGTATATCAAACCTTCATAGACATCTCGATGTTTTTCTGCGTGTTTACGTCCATGACGTCGAGCATTCGCCGCGAGCCGACGCACATGCGCACGTCGTTCACTGTGAAGTTACTGGTCGGCACTCTGCAACAATACGTATAGCTTACAGTACGTGCTGACGCACCACAAATGGGTCAGGTTCGAGGCTCGATACTTTAATCACGTTTGTGGACAGGTTTGCGTTAAAGTTAGCCTTAAATCAAACGCAAATTAACGCAATGTTTGTCAACCTCGCGTTCATTATTAAAGAGAAAGAACCATCTTTAATAAAAGCTTTTAAAATAACAAATAATTCGTCGAATTCGTCAAGATTCATTTTTAATGTAATGCCTGAGTAAACTATAGTATGAAATGGAATTCGAGATTCAAAATGTAAACAGGCTATACCAAATAAACACCTCATTAACATATTTAGTTTAACGAAAACACAAAATATATATATCTATATCGTAAACGCGCAAAAGAAAATATTTTATACCTAACGTTTTCGGCTTTTATGTGACGTCAACAACTATTAAAAGAAATAATTGCAAGACCCTTAATTTTTTGATGGCTTTGTTTGAACAATAAATCAATAAGTTGACAATGTTGCATTTTTATAGTGAAGGAGTCTTAACTTTCAGTTCCATTGATCGCGAAATAAACGTTCGCGATACGTCGACCTAATGAATGTCCTATTTCTCCCGTTTCGCCATAACTTTGTCGATTAAATTCAATAAACAATAAGTTCTGACGCCGCTTTCACCGGTTCCGTTCCATATTGTTTTGGCAACTCAGATTAACGACCGCTTAGGATAGAGCTCTTATTAAGGAAAATGATCTAAACAAGTCTTCTCCATATTTATGTAATCATTTTTTTTTATTGTTGTTTATTTTATTGTTTCAATTCACTTTCGCTACTTATATTATTGTTGCGTTCCTATCAATTATCTTCTTTCTTGTCAAGTGGTCGTTGTCAGTTCCCTGGGTGGGGAGAGGCGGTTAAAATATTATAGGATTTTGCATTTGCAAACGATAGAAATTCATATGTAAGACATTTTGTAAGTCTCAAGGGGCGACTGCTGCCTGCCTCTCCTTCGGCGACGCCCAAGATTATTCATTAATAGTCGGTGTTTACAAAAGCACCATTATTAATTAATACAAAGATCTCATTTTGAAACATATTATAAACCTTTATAAAATACAGATCCAGTTTATGGCCTACAGGACATTTAGCACTTAAATTTACACTTTAGGATAAAAGCCTGTCAAAAGACAGACAGACATACATAGCAGTCAAACTTATAACACCCCTCATTTTTCGTCGGAGGTTAAAAGCAAGTCAAAGAAGACACTTCGAAGAAATTTGGTTTTCTGCAGCTAAAACCCCCGCCACCCATCCACAACAGAAGAGAAAGAATATTCGACTCTTCACCAAACTTTAATACAGTATCTCTATCTATCAGCGATAATGTCTATAAGAAATCTAGTTTACCAAAGACATTAATCCTTGCTTTATCTTTTCAATTACCTATTTTACTTTTCAGGGATAAGAATTATATTGGATACACTTCCACAAATACACTATTCTATTAGAATATGTATCTTGTTCTCTAATTAGTTGTGAGACACCACTTCGAATAGTTTCGGAACAGGCTCCGGTGTATCAAAGTTGGCTCTGTAGTTTGTAAATAGTGGAGCATGATTAAATTAGTTCATTCCTTGTTATCTTGGCAGGGAAGACGAAAAGTAGGAAACGACGTTACTATTCGAACTCTGGCTCAGTTATCTCTGGATTATCGTAATTGATTATTCTGAGTCAGTGCAAAGAGACGCTAGGATAAGGAAGATGAGTATCTACGAATTGTCCGTTCCTACATTTTAGAAGAAAAGTTCTTTAGGTTGTGATTTGAAACTGCAAGAAATGAAAATGCAAGTTGTCGGCGCTACAAATATTTAGATGGCTCTGTACCCCTTTCTGAAGCTTGTATGAGAGCTCAAGTTTGGTATATGCGAAATAATTATTTATTATTAAGTTTCACTTCTGCCATCTGTAAATTGCACACACATTTACATTTTCTTTTTTATATAAAAATCAATTCAATTCAATATTCAATAGAAGTCTTTGTTATTTTAAAACATATTTAGCACACATGCAGCAAAAATTGAAAAACACAGACGAGAATGACGCCGAGCTGAAAAACTCTTATAGCTTTATACATAGATAAATGTAAGAAGGTGTCATCAACTTAAGAAATACACGTGCATATCTATAATCTAAACTTCTCAATGACATAACTTTTACTACAAAAAAAAACGAGTCACTCATACGTAGGTGTTAAAGATCATCAAATGGAATACGTATTGTTTGAATTTATAAAATCTAACATCAAATACCCATCATATATGAGCTCGTAAACAAGCGCATACGAGCAAAGTGTGTCAATGTTCTATTATTTCCACTTCATCCTTATCTCGGATTTTATAAAATACATGATTGGAAAATTGCTGGGGGAGAAACGCCGCGAACTGCTTTGCAAGTTCACGAGCGATTCAACAACGAACGGGCTTTGTACGTACACTGTACGTATTACGTTGTTTATGGTATTTTTATGGGAACAAAGTACAAAAATTAATTCTAGTATTCCATGGTCTTAATTTAATGAACTATGAAATATTAATGGACAGTCCCAAACAGTTTTATTTTCTATGTGATCATTTTAGAGCATGTTTAACGGGTAAGTTTGGTATTAGTGATTCCTTTGAACTTTTGAAAAAAAATCTAATTTCAATAGGAAGTTTACAATAAAAACATGAAAGTTAAGTTTACATTATCATTTTTCTCTATTATTAACTCTAAGTGTAGAATTCATGCAAGTACATATGTGTTCTCAAAATGTACGCTGTTTCGAAAAAATATGGCAAAGAATTACATTATGTTCATTACTTGCTTATTCATGTGGCTCCTTCCGCTTCAGATACGTTTATTACTATAATTATGAGTATCCTATGCCTGAATCTAAGCCATAAACTATTTCTTTGCTAATTTACAGCAAAATCCGACCAGCAGTTTGTGCGTAAAAGAGCAACAAACACACATACATCCTCACAAACTTTCGCATTTAATAGATTAATAAGATTTACGAGTTTCGCTATCATCATAGCATCAAAAGTATTGTACAATGAACTCGGATGATGGTTAACCATACCAGATTTAACTTGAACTAAACCGAACGAGTTGTAGAGCAAAACTGGATTATGGTGTGGTATGACCGTTAATACAAGATGAAGTAGATACAAAATGTAAACTTCCCAAATTAGGTTTTTTATTTTCATCTTACAGAATTTTTGTTGTACTAAGGACTAAGTTGAAACGCCTAAGTATGTCTTCCTAACCATACCCTTCAGACCAGAACATAATAGCTCATAACACTGCTGTTATTAGGCAGAAAGAAGTGTGGCGGTATTGCTTCCAGATTCGAAGCACAAAGAGGTCTACCACCTCTAAATTTTTAATTGATTTTAGATTTAAAATTGATTTCCTAATTTTCAAAATCAGCCTCATAACTCTCTTCAGCATTTGCGGCTACTCCCTGTAGTATTTGTAAGTATTTGTATGCACATTTAAATATAAAAGAAATAAAAAAAAATATACGTAACGAATAGACAACCTCTTTCCTTTGGGAAGTCGGTTAACAAGTCACCCTGTATATTGCAAATAGGCATTGACTGTTATAGTGCTGTACATTTTTGGCGTAGCGTAGCGAAGAGTACCTCCCTAATACAATATGGTATGACCTCAATAAATGTTACATTTCCTACGTAACTTTCCATTTCCGCGAAGCGTCGAATCTTGTTTTATTTCCATATCTATCGGGAAACAATTTGACGATTCGGTACACAGTATTGAGTTGATACACAAGGCCGCTTTTCGAATTCATATTGTTTATTGTAATCGAAATTAAAGGAAAACTTATAATAGTTATGTTTAATTATTATGTTTTCCCCAATTTTTGTGATTTCGGTCGGATGTCAATCACATAATAATTTTACATTTGTCCAAAGATATCACGAACATATAAACCAAGGGTTGATTCGTACGAGCATTAAAAACCTTACATTATCTTATTAGTATTATAAATGCGAAAGTATGTGAGAATGTGTGTTTTACGCAATAACTAATTATTTGTATGATTTGGCACACAGTTTATGGCCTGAATTAACATGAGATACATTACCGTGTTAAACGTGACTGAAGCTAGTGAAGCCGCAGGAATAATCTAGTTATTTATTTATTAGAAAAACTCAGCTTCTGCATAATACAAGTATGCACTAATTATAGGAAAAGAACAGCCGATTACAAGTTTTCACGTATAGATGTAATGCTAGATATATTTTAGTTACCAGTTATAACAAAAGAACTTAAGATTGAACAATTTGGCAAATCGTAATTTGGGTACAAAGATTTCCAATATTTTGTTTAACAATATTAATATCACAATATGTAAATCCCAGATTTTTTTTTATAGTATGGAAGTAGCAAACGAGCATGCAGCCCACCTGATGGTAAGTGGCTACTGCTGCCCATGGACATCTGTAATCAATCCTAAGAAAGAACAAAGTCTCACCTAGGGTTGGCCACAGATGCGTTGCTACTTCTGAGGACTCGGATGGAATGCCTCGGAAAAGTATGTCTCCCTTACCACACCCTTCAGACCAGAACACTACAGCGCATAACACTGCTGTTATTAGGCAAAAATAGGTGTGGGGGTGGTGCTTGCGGAGTCGAACCACAAAGAGCTCTACCACCTTTAAATAACTAAAATCGATCTCCTTTGGGTCTAGTTGGTTGTGTACTTGGCTTTAAACCCATAGTATCCTAAACACAACGAATATGTGTAACTCGCGTCACGTAGTCTATTTATTATTAATTTGGGATAGCGGAGAATGTATAAGATAGAATGATAAAGGTCTGAAGAATACGTCGGCAACAAAAGGGTCTGAAGAATAATTGATATATCATATAACGATCCATTATCCACTAAAATACCTACATATTCCAAGATAACCCTTAAATACCGACAAAAAGATCAAAATGCACCAATTGAAACAAATATTTCAAATAAAATAAATAAATTCACAAATGTTGTTACGGCTGTATTCTAACTCGTGACACAGTGGTAAACCTGTTTTAAAAAATGACCGCTTGGCCTTTAGACGACGCATCTGCATCGGCCCTTAATATGCGTCGGTCATTCCAGGTGCGGGAAAGGTGATAGCTTTGAGATGCAGACATTTAATATACAACTATTGTTTTACGCTTTTCAAAGTAGCAAACGGGTATGCAGTCCACCTGATGTTAAGTGGTGACTGTGACCCTTGGATCTGTAAGCAACTTCATATAAAACAGGGTTTCTATCTGAGATCGATCACACATGCGTTGCAACACGACCCGCGTGGCGGAGCGGTCACCATATCGGTTTGACACGCAGTGAGTCCCGGGTTCGATCCCCGGCCAGACAGAAATCTAAATGATAAGTTCAGATTTCTGTTCTGGGTCTGGGTGTTGTGTATTCGTCTTTGTGTGTCCATGGCACCCACGACACAGGAGAAAATCCTAGTGTGGGGCTATGAGTGTAGAAAGCGTGAAAGCGTGTTTTAATAAAAACTCCCGAGGACTAAGATGCTTTCCCCATATTTTTATGTGAGCCGATAACTACACCCTTCCAGCGAAAGAATTGTTTGCCGCTAGAAATACCTCCTCGGTCGAAGTACGCTGGTTCTACCACCTTTTAAAAAAGCACAAAAATAAATGCTGTAATTGTAAGATAAAGCTGCGATCTCAATATCACAATGTCAATAACAAGTTACGTAAAGACAGTGAATATAGTAGACTAAATATTTACACATAACCCTTTCGCCGTCCGAGGTAAGCAATTTTCCGCCTATCAAACACTCAAAAAATATTATATATTTATAACTATTATTGATTTGCTTTGTGTAAAAGATGTTTTTTTTTCATATTTAATTTAGATTTTCACATTACATATAAACAAAATAGTAAGTTTCGGAGATTATTGCCAAGAAAATACTCTCTATATTTTACCTTTCGTGTTGGCTGTGTTTTTTTTAATGTTTAAATCTTGTTTTATAGGAAGCGTTCCATACCACCATACCGCCTTGCAAATGTTGCATGTTGGAATATTTGCTAAGAAATACACTCCGTATTTAGCCTCCTTTGTACATTTCGGTTGTTTTGATCTTTGAATTTTTTTATATGAAGCGTTCCATACTTGCAAACCATGTTCACCTTACACGTTTCAAATCAAAACCTAACAGCACTTAAAATTGCTGTTAACTTGAGACATAAACAGTGAAAATAATCAACACAAGGCGAGTGATATAACGTTAAACGGTGGCTTGTGAATAGGCGATGTTGTGTACTGGATATTACGGTATTAGTCATTTGATATGCGGCGTATAAATCATTCATGAATTACTAAACTCTGTTACCTATTTGTCGGTTATCGTCGACTATGAGACGAGTTGGTGATGCCTTACCTTTTAAGTAATATGTCCATAATACTTACATGTTACGCATCTTTATACCTACAGATTCAACAAATGTAATCTTGTAGTGAAATATTTATTGAAGTGAAAATTTTCTAGAAGCGTGAAACTCGATGAAAGGAAAATGCGGTACGGAAGCAGTTATCGGCGCTTCAACTAGATGGCGCTGTACCCCTTTTGTGAATCACGCTTACGATTTTACTTCATAGCTTTTATATTAATAATTAACACACACATTTATGTTTTATTTGAGTCGGTATTGTTAAAATTATTTAGTATAGTAAGGTTGGATCGAATGCCTACGTTAATTCAGAATTATCGTTATTAATATTTCATACAGACTTCAAAGAACTGAAACTTTCTAACAAGAAGCACCACCATCACACCTATTTAACTTCAATATTATGCATTGTTGTGTTCTGGTCTGAAAAGTGTGATAAGAAAAATATACTTATCGGAGGCGTTCCAACTTAGTCACTCAGGGGTAGCAACGTATATGTAGCTAAACTCAGGTAAGACTTTGATCTTATCTGAGATTGATTACAATATGTCCACGGGCGGCAGTGGCCACTTACCATCAGGTGGACTGCATCTGCATGTTTAAAAAACGTGGTTTGCGTCTCTAAATTTCACAACATCGTACATTTCCACGACACGAATCCTTTTTTTATTTTATTTACGTATTGTTTGTATATTTGTAGTACGTAAGGAATACTTTAATGCGCGCAACGGGTTACACGATGTCCACACAAAAACAACGTAAGCGTATAAAAATACTATTTTAATTTGGAAATAACAAATAAAACGGAACTCCTTTAAATTTCTTGGCACTTATGATTACATTAGTACTATTTGCGATATGACCGCTATTGGTACGTAATAGAGATTATTACGGCTTATAGGCACGTGTTTATTGATTCCATTCAAACAACGACATTCGCTTTACGCGCTCAATTCAATTGACGGAAAGCACGCGGTCGAAGCTCGTGATCTCGAGGACGTTATGACGGCTCTACACTCGCGGCGTGAAAGCCAGTGACAAGCGTGTGTAGATGGTTTCGTGACTGTGTTCGCGCTTCGCGGCGTTCGCCGGCCGATGTCAGTTTTTATGACGGCTCTACGACGCGAGAGCCCGTGAAACCCGCGAAAGGCTAGTGATAGCTGTTTCGTAAATTCGTATTCGAGCTTTGAGGCGTTCCTCGATCGATGTCGGTTCGCGCTTAATTCGCGTGAATGCGAAAGAATCTACACTCGTGTTAATTTCGCAGTTGCACGTGAGACACAGTGGCAAACATATATACTAAAATAAGCGTTTCGTGAACGTTTCGAGAATTAATTATTCTAAGCTACAATATGCTTGAATGTTATAAACCGTAGCCTAGGCAGTAAAACAGAATATATTATAGAACTCTGCAGGACACAATGGTACACCTTCGACGTATATTTCCGTCAAACGCGCGCAAGTTTCTGAAAAAAATATACTGTCAACGTTGCAACTGTACATGGACATAATTTAAGCACAGAGGCCACACGCGAATCGCGGGTAAATTTCTCGAACGCGATTCGCTGGCGAGTGTGAAGCCGACATTATGAATAATATCATAATTTCCCGAGTGACCATTGTTATGATTTGCTTCATAACAGTAAACAACCAATTCCTTTGTAAAATTAAATAGTTATTTTATTATTTTTCGATCAATAAAAAAACCTAAATTTCTGTATTCGGATATTTTTTTACTTTTAACGTTTATCTTTTTAATATCATAGAAGCGGCAAACGAGCTTTAAGTCCATTTGATATGGATACAACCAAGTAAAGTCGAAACAAAAATGTAATGATTTGAATGTCATAAAATCCTAAAGTCCTAACCTCTTAAACAGCGTCTATACCCACATCGGTATCAAGAACGTATTAAAACAGGTAAAAAGTTAAAACGCTTTCATCACTCATAGCCCCACAGTAGGATTTTCTCCCGTGTCGTGGGTGCCATGGACACACAAAGACGAATACACAAACACCCAGACCCAGAACAGAAACCTAAACTCATCATTCAGATGTCTGTCTGGCCGGGGATCGAACCAGGGACCCACTGCGTGTCAGACCGGTATGGCGACCGCTCAGCCACGCGGGTTTAAATACTAATAACCTTAGATATATAAAAAGCGATTTAATTCCTACGTTCGAATAGCTACCATCAGATTTACTAAGAGATAACTATGGAAAAATACATTAACACATTACCCAACTAAACACAAACGCAGTTTGTTTTACCAACAAAAGAAAATAAGTAGATTGTTAACAAAAGAGAACTCATTAAAACAGCTAAGTGGAACGCTCCTCAAAGACATCTCTCAGAAAATCCGTATCACTGAATCATTTACATTTTATGTGTATTGTATTAGGCATTTAACTAGCTGTTTAGTTAGATAGATTTTTTTAGAAATGCCATCTCTTCGGTATTAAGCTATTTTACTATTTTAATGTAAACAGTGTGTGTGACAGTGTATTGTTCAGTATCGCTAATCAAAATTATTAATACCAGTCGCTCTTCGCAGCGGCCGAAAGGCAATTAGTATTAATAAATAAAAATTATACATATTTTCCTCTGTACATTAAATTTAAATTTATTTTTTTAATGTCATTATAGAGAAATAAGGTTTAGGCGATTGTTGGAGGTATCGTACTGTAGGATAAATCGTACCACCTCTAGATTTCCTATTAAATGGTGTTTTTATTTTGCACTGACAGTGTTAAAATATGCGCTAATGCCATACATCACATGTAATTTTGTAACGGCGAGCGCGAAGTATTTTATACTGTAGTGAAAAAACTATTTTTTGGTTGCTTTCGATCTTAATTTTACGGTGCATATGAAGGGTCTATTTTTCATAAATGGTGAGTTCAAATTATCATAATTTTAATATGTATAAGCGTTTTAATTTACCACAAATAGTTGTGTTTTGCTGTAGTTAATCTTAAAGATTATTTTTCGAAAACGCTATTACTGATTTCATTGCTAGTTTGTTGAATCGTACCACAGAAAGTTCTTTGTGTCGTATCGGTCCCATATAAATGATTTGCTGTTTATATTTCTACTGTTATTTTGCTAAATAAATTATTATTGTTTGTAGATAAAAGAAAATATTTTGAATGTACTCTGAAGGACCTCCAGACAGCAGAGGTAGCTTTATGTAATGGCAATTACTATGGCCTGGTTGAAAAGTGGATGTGTTTCAGTGCATTCATTGTAAAAATGGGTGCATGAAACTTGTGCCTAATCTATCTAACTTGTGTCTAATCCAGACATTTGTGATTACTGTTTCAATTCAAGCGAAATTAATTTTAATTTAGAAGCAATTATTTTATTAAATTACGTAAAAAGCATAAAAAAATCATTTTAATACTTTGTTTTAGAACATAAAAATCAAAAAGCCATAATATTAACAGTAAATCAAGTAAAATTACATTTCATTTTGATACCTAACATTTTAGTCCAAAGATGAAAAGGAAGCAATAATACATATTTTTCATTTAATTATGGTAGCTAGTTTTTATAATGTAGATTACCTACCTTAAAAACAATATATAGAATATTTTTTTGTTGATGAGTAAATATAGATATTATGTGCTGTTATAAAAATTATAATAAAGATAAAGTGATATTTTTTACTTATTACTACATAAATACTGTCCTGACTTTATTGTATTCAGAGTACCTTTTATGATTGTTTATTTCTAAGACATGTTAAATAATGTGATTTTTTATTTCTAAGTAAAAACTTTGATAAAAAAAAATTAATAACAATTTATTTAAATTCTTCTATTTTAGAGAGCTTAAACATACTATATATTTTAGTGGTCCAATTTATCATACCTATGGTATAATATATTCAACTAGTTGTCTGAATCGTACCATTTGATTACCTGTAGAAAATTGCATATTTTAGGCATATTAATCAGTGCTGGAAATAAAATACCATTCGATACGATTAGAATACCTTACCATATTTATGATACTATATGTTTGTAAGTTTTTATAGAAAATAAATAATTCAGAAAAAGTAAAAACTAGTAAGATACATCCAACTCTACCTTAATTGAGTAAGCTTCATTTAAAAGCAATAACGCGTTATTTGACATACACATCTGACATATCAGGAACAAAGTCAGCGTGTAACAAATACGTGTGTTTGTGTGTGTCAAATGCATGGTAGTGTGTGTAATGTTTTTTTTTTATCGATGTAATGTTCTTTATAAGCATTATTATTAAAAAAATATTAGCGTCCCGCACTTCTCCTATATATAAACGATAATTGTGCCAAATTTCATACTCCTCCGTCCGAGCAATTTTTGTAAAAAGCGATCCAAAGTTTTTGCTTTACGTATTAATATATAGATATGAAGGTAATAGAACCCTTTGTGATTCGGCTTCAAAAGCACCACCCCCACACTTATATCTGTCCAATAAAAGCAGTGTTTCGCATTGCTGTGTGCTGGTCCCAAGGGAGATATACTTATCGGAAACGTTCCAACTTAGTCATCAGGTGTAGCAACATTTGTGGCTAATATCAATTAGACTTACCTGCGATTGATTACAGATGACCATGGGCGGCAGTGGTCACTTACCATCAGATGGTGGTAAGTGATCTTTGTGGTTCGACTCCGGAAGCACCACCGCCACACCTATTTTGCCTAATAACAGCAGTTTTATGCGCTGTTGTGTTCTAGTCTGAAGGGTGTGGTGAGGGAGAAATACTTTTCCGAGGCATTACATCTCAGTCCTCATGGGTAGCAACGCATCTGTGGCCAACCTTAGGTGAGACGTTGATCTTATCTAAGGTTGATTACAAATGTCCATGGGCGGCACTTACCATCAGGTGGACTGCACGCTCGTTTGCTACTTCCGTACTACCGTACCGTAAATAAGCGTAAAGTTATATATACCTATCATTATAAAAAATCAGTCGAGTTTTTTGTTTATGTTTCTTGTCAGGACATTCAGTTTGTATAAATGAATTTGACACACACATCAATTGCTATCTAAACTACAACTTCATAATAAAAAAATGTTATTTAAAAAAAAAAGAACTCATATAAAGGACAAATGGTGACATAACACCCCAGTTACTTTTGCGAATATCCATTTGCCCGCCAAATAATCTCTCTTTCCTTATACCTTTATCCGTTCTTATACCATATCCTATACCACTAGAGCAATAAATCTTTATAATTCCTGTAGAAAAATGTTATTACATTAAGTCAGAGAGAGTAAGAACAGGATAAGTAAGTTACACGAAAAAGAGCTTACAACGTTAATTGCAGAGTTATTTCTTGTAAATGAACGAAGTCTAGTTAATGAAATTAAATTAAATACCTGTCTTAACTAAATCTGGTCGAATGGACTGGAACGGAACACCTACCTTAACCACTTGACCAAAATTTTAAGTTACATGAAAGACGCTACACCTATTTCGAACGTGAAGCAGTTTTTCCGTTTCGGTGGAAGTGTGTGGTTGCTGGCTCAATTATTTGAGGGAGTACCAACCCATCTATGATCAACTTCAGATAGAACCTCTGTTAAGTATGAAGTTGCTTACAGAGTCTTACAGAGTCTATGAGTAGCAGTCATCGCTTACCACCAGGTCGATTGCCTGATCGTTTGCTACTCCAATCTTTTAAAAATCGGATCTGATATTAGTTTTACGTCTATATGTCTCTATTATACCTCCTTAAAAAAAATAACATTCATAATACAAATATTAAATTAACCTTGAGTATTTTCAAGATTACAAAATCTAACAAAAGACTTAAAGTTACAAAAAAAAAGTTACAAAGATAACAAAAGAAAAGTTGGAAACAATCAATAAATCCGTTACGTATATAATTGTACGAACTGTTTTGATATAAGGAATCTATTCATTTAAAAACGACAGTATAAGTGTGGGCTCGTCACAGTACAAAATAGTTGTAGATAACATCGCCCTTATCACCATGTTTATAAATAAGAATTACAACTAATTTACGATACGTTGATGACTAACCGTAGGCGACTGATTATTTTTTTACGCATGTTATTTTATTAGGGAGCTACAGGTTTTACAGTCTATTTAAATGTTCGTAACGCAATATTTTTATTGATAAACTGCTACTTTCTAACGTCTTGACTTATATTCAAGAATATTTTAATTAAATTTAATTAAATTGTAGGAAGTAACCCCTACAGCTTGTTAGCGAAAAATTGTCTCTTATTATAATTTGTTAGATGCGGGCGACAAATTAGTTTCTAGATCCGCGGGCCGCAAGAAGAGGTTCTCTGAAGGCCTGTGGGCGGCAAATAGGGTTGCGGCCCACATGTTGCCGACCACTGGCTTATACCATTACGTATATTCCATTGACGTTATTAAAAGCAAGTAAGTATAAGAAAATCGCGATATTGGACAAACACACTATTATAAGAAATGTCCACATGTCCGTACGATATAACAGTACTTTTCGTGTGTCAGGAATTACGTACATTTTGATAACTATCGAAGTAGTGAGTAAAATAACAGGCATATACATTATAATTATGTAACGTATACATCAGAATGAATCCCTTGTGGCTCATTTTTTTTTTAAATTTTGAACTATAGTAATATTTTTCAAGGAGGTAGAACCAGTGTAGGTCGACCGGGGAGTTACACTGGCACACCTATTTATAAAAACTTATTAATATTTTATATTACACATTAAGATATCTAATAGCCAACCACTATAAAACATACGAGTTTTATTTCTACTTTTAGCCCCTAAGGAATATCCAAACATACCAGAGCTAAGTAAAATCTAAAAAAAAAATTTATTCCTTTTTCAGCCTTCAGTGTCTGAAACATCTATCAGAATTTGCTGAAGAAAATAGAAGTCTTTGATACGGTCGTACAAACTTACTGAGTCATCAATCATTCCGAGACACGCCCACGGCACACAGCCGACGGAATGAGTTTAGTAACAAATTCACTAAAACTAAAATTAATATTTAGTACATTTACATTTAATTACCTGAAAACATTACTACATTCATTGTAGTTAAAGACATTTTATTGTTTATTAATTTTTTCAAGGGAAATGTAGACATAAGAACATTTTAAACTCTACATTTAGGGTTAATATTTTCCTGATAAAAATAAATGATGTAATTCAAAGGTGGTAAAAGTCTATTTCGACTCCGAAAGTACCATCGCCACACCTATTTCTGCCTAATAACAGTGCTGTGTTCTTGTATGAAGAGTGTGGCAAGGGAGACATAGGTACTTATCTGAGGCATTCCAACTTAGTCCTCACGGGTAGCAACGCATCTGTGGCTAACCTCAGGTAAGACCTTGATCTTATCTGGGGTTGATTACAGATGCCCATGGGCGACATTGGCCACTTACCATCAGGTGGAATACATGCTCGTTTCCCACTTCAATATAAAATGTCACTTGAAAGTTCAAGTCAAAATTGCCCTATGTTTACTCATCGTAGTCTATCTAAGAATATTAGTGTATTAGATATTCGTCTTTCAGCGAGTTCTAGTAAAAAGGTGGCTTTTATCAGATTAGGAATCTTCGTGTTAGTCTTAAAATTTAATAAATAGGGACCTGAACGTTAATGGCAATAATATAAAAAGAGAAAAAATTCATGGCAGTGATAGATATTTAACAAATTCCAAAATAATAGTTACATAATTATTCATTACGAGTAAATGTATGTTCCTCGTTGCACCCCGCTTTGGAAAATAAAATAAGTACTCACTTGGAACTGATGTTGCAACAACAATTAAATGTTTTAGGGCAAACTTATACAACCAGGGAAATATTAATTTCATTACACTCCATTCTATAGTCTGTGTCTGACTTGTTCACGAAGAAAGGTGCGTTCAGAAATCAAAAATTGTTAAATTACATTCGTACAGTTTGATTTGATTCGATACCAACTACTTTCATTTCGATAGTAGTTAGTATCGCAAGCTATCGATGCAAATATCGATGCGACAAGTATTTAGAATAGAAGAATTTTCTATAAGTATCTACGTAAGACATTTTTATGAACAATGCTTATGGATTTATTTTTCTGAAATTCTTAATTATCTTTTTCTCAGACCCTTTCGTAAAATATTTCCGGGTTCTTTGATTTTATATCGAATAAATTATTATAAAAACAAAGACCGCGGCTACTTAAAAATAACTGTAAAGAATAACTGAAGAGAAAAACAAGTCCAACAAAAATGTCATATGTCTATATGCTAACGTGTCTGCTTGTTACTCAACTACGCAAGAACCACAGCTCCGATTTAAATAAAAATTTGCATGGATAAACTACATCCATGCAAAATTTTATTTTATATTTACCTGGTCAACTTGTAGGCTACTTTTGATTTCGATATTTTGCACTATTTAACGATTGCGACTATTTATGTTTCATAGGGAAGCACGAGTAATTCAACTACTGAAATATAAATTATATTTTATAAGGTCCTGTAGTAAGATTTAAGCAAGAAATTAAATTGTATATACAATTTGTACTTTTATATAAATAATTTCTAAGTTATACCATTGAAAGAATAAACGTAAACATGAACGCTTTCAACACTCATAGCCCCACAGTAGGATTTTCTCCTGTGTCGTGAGTGCCATGGACACACAAAGACGAATACACAAACACCCAG
>MOOZ01000337.1:1703302-1718797 GCA_002930495.1 Cecropterus lyciades
CAGCCAGTCACATTTGAGTGACCTCTCCCCCATTCCTAGTGTGATGTTACATTCATACATACATCATTTCCGAAATTATTTTCGTTCCCATTTACAAAATTATATTAAAATGTGACGTCACAAAATTTAAGATTTTCCGCCCCTATCACACTTCATCGACCCCTTCCCCCCTTAAGGTTATGCATTACATATACTTATCCGAGGCTTTCCAAATTAGTCCTCAAGGGTATCAACGCATATGTGGCAAAGAACAGGTCAGACTGATTTTATTTGAGGTTGATTACAGATGTCCATGGGCGGCAGTAGCCACATACCATCAGATGGACTGCATGGTCGTTTGCTTCTTCAAGCAGGTCAAATGTAATAACAAGTATGCTCTATCCGTATTATTATTAAAATATGTATCTTAAAAGTAAAAATAAATAACCCGATCTTTATTTATAAATATTATGTTGAAATTGCTGAAGCCGTAAAATCCCGAGCAAAATCGAAATAAGTTAAAGGTACAAAAGAGGAAAATGCTCTAACTCCATTCATTAAACATCATACATTACATAAAGTATAAGAAGGGAACCGATACTTATTTATAAATGCCAAGCTGAAATTACTGAAGCCGTAAACTCACAAGAATTGCGAAATAAGTGAGGTAAAGTTAGGTGTAAATGACGACAAATACGCTCTATAAATAATGTACTGTGAAAAGTATGAAAAGTAAAAGTGGGGAAAAAGGGACCCGAGACTTATTTATAAATGCCCGGTTGAAATCGCTGAAGCCGTAAACTTACACAAAATCGGCCAAGTGCGAATCGGACTCATGCCAAAAGGGTTCCGTGCCTATAAAAAAACCGTAAAAAATTTCGATTGTTGAACGGGAACCCCCCCTAACATATCTATTTTATTATGTTTTTAGTTTAGTTTTTGTTATAGAGGTAACAGTAATACAACATCTGTAAAAATTTCAACTTTCTAGGTATCGTGGTACCTAGACAGTTGATATTAGTTGATTTTTTCAACTGTCTAGGTATCGCTGTATCTCATGAACCGTGGTTTATGAGATACAGCCTGGTGACAGACAGCAGTCTTAGTAATAAGGGGTTTTTACCCTTTGGGAACGGAATTCAAAAATGACGAAATATACGCTGCAAATGACGACAAATACGTTCATTGTATTCTATTAACAAAATACTGTGAAAATGAAAAGTGAGGAAACCGATCCTTATTTATAATTACTGAGTTTGAAGTCGCTACAGTCGTAAACTCACGAATATTTCAAAATAAGTAATTTTCGCAACGAAAGCTGCCATTCAAAGAACAAACAAAATTGAAACATTGCGAAATTGAAACCCTTCAACTCGCGACAAAGTACAACAATGAACAAAAGCTCTCGATTAAACTTTTCTGCCCTTTCCAAATATTCATTGTAACAAACAAAAAAATAACAAAAAATAAACAGAATTTAAATTACCGTTCCAACGTCTTTCATCTACACGCGCCTTAAGATTTCAATTTCATTATAAACCCTTTACACGTTCCAATTGTTAAAAAAATTTTAAAATACAGTATTCTTTCATTGACCGTTATGTAAATTATAGAACTCTTTGTGGTTCGACTCCGGAAGCACCACCGCCACACCTATTTCTGCCTTATAACAGCAGTGTTATGCGCTTTTGTGTTCTGGTCTGAAGGGTGTGGTAAGAGAGACATACTTTTCCGAGCATTCCATCTCAGTCCTCAGGGGTAGCAACGCATCTGCGGCTAATCTTAGGTGAGACGTTGATCTTATCTAGGGTTGATTACAGATGTCCATGGGCGGCAGTAGCAAGTGGCTACTGCCACCATCAGGTGGACTGCATGCTCGTTTGCTACTTCCGTACTATAAAAAAATATACATATCCAACGCACGTGACGTATACCAGAAATACAATTTATATAAAATATGACATGCTGATAAAATTTAACAAAATTATATACGTAATTATAACAAACGTCGACTCTATATTTTGACGGAACCTTAAAATAATTATTAGTTTCAACATATATAATATTTACTATTGTTAAGCTTCAGGCGTTTTTATATTTCAAAACACTACATTAATGATATCTATTTACATATTATCATATCCTTACAAAGTGAAAGTATGTTTTTAACCAACACAAGTTAAATCTTAAAATGGGTACTGGAGTCAACGTTATACAGTTTCGGAGCTACTTTTATATTTTCACCTGAGCATGTATTATAAATTATTTGATACCTCTTACTGTTACAAAATGTGAATATTGTACCAAGTGTGTTCTTACTCTATTTGTTTTTGTTTTTTTTGGTTTTAATAAAGATTATTTATTTATTTATTTAACTTCCAAAAAGTAGGAGGCTCTCAATTCGTCTGTATTTTTTTTTTTTCATTAATCAAAATTATATCAAAAGCATTGGTTTTTGTAGTAACGCTACTGTTTATGTAGTGACCAACTTTCTTATCACTGATAAAAAGGTTTTAAATCACTGACTACTATGGTGGCAAGTTAACATACGAGTAATATTCAGTTATGCCATTAGTGCATTTTGGATTCTTATTAGAAATAATTTCTTTGAAGATGTGAGACACAATATTAGTTAGAGTATTTACAATATGTCTTGCTATTGTTTTCTTGATATTCTTACAATAGCGGATAACTAATATCTATCGAATGGGTATATGTTGGATTAATATAATCTCGGTGTAATTAAAAATAAAATTAAGGACTTACCTTAAACCAAGTCCAATTTTCTCTTTAAACAGCAACGGGGTTGTAAAGCCGTTCTTCTGCAGGTATGAAGCAGTGAGGTCCGAGCCATGCATTTCCAGCACAGCTCCGGAATGTTCAAAGCGGGAGCTCTCGAGCTTGTCAGCCAGCGAGAACCCCCGTCCACCTTCAGCCTCATCATCTCCGAGGGCCCACTCATCTGAGTAGAGCTTGCGTTGTTTCCTCTCACGCTGTTAAACAAATCCACAGGTTAATGTCTTATACAATAGTAACTCTATATAGTGACCTTATATAGAGTCGATGAACACTGCACATGCTAAATTATTTTCCTTCATAGAGCTAATTTTAAACAAATTAAACAAAAATACCATGTGACTATATAGAGTATGAGTGATACTAAAATGCATGACAGAAAACTTAAAATAAAATTAAACTACATTATTTAAACAAAAGCTGCAGACCAGTTACAGTATAATAGACATGTCTGTTCTCATTGCTTCTCAGCTGACTTAAATAAAAACAAAACAATATTCCAGTTGGCTTTCACTTTTAACAATGATTTATATTCAATGTACATTATACTCCTACGGGGCCAGATATATTTCAATGTTATACACTAACCATTATCCTCCGTTTCATGTTTAATATTGTGTTGTTACTTGCTTAGATAGTGTAACATAACAATGTAGGTTACTTTTTGAGGCCTTCCAAGGCCGAAGAAATAGCTATGACTAAGGACTTAATAGTACAGCTTCATGAAACAAGTTAATGCATACACCGTGAACAATAAAACTTTAACCGCGAGTGCTATTCGTCTCCCGTCGAAACAAAGGGAGCACGATGACAAGACAAACGTGTCAAATCATACTCGATGTACGACAATATTTTCGACGATCGGCTCGCGGCCGGCAAGAATTTGTTTGACACGAGATTATTTAGGTAATAAAGTAGATTGCAAGTAGAGTCGGCTCGACGTGTGGTCGCACGGCGCACGCCCCGGGCCGCCTGCCCTCCGCTCCGCCGGTCGCGGGAGGGAAACGCCTTCGTCCCTACCAGATGCCCGCTAGGTATGCTCCGACGACGACGTCGCCGCGCGCACCTCTCGATACTCTCGTAACGTTATCGCCACGAACGTTACATCGCAATACTCCGAACCCAAACTATTATAGATTTTGACACCTTCTCGCATGCGCGAATGCATACGGCCGCCGCCGCGTTTTAAAACTCGCTCGCTTGCGGCGTGATCGCAAAAAACTGAGTCCGATGACCCTCACTGACCATCATCGTTTCCGATACCTTGACTTTTTACATGATTTCTATCACATTCCCGTAACTTTCATAAATCGATACACGATGCAGCGATGCACCATTTCATGTTTACGTGATCCCAGATAAAGCCACCATGGCGTCACCCGGGACTAAATACGTAAAAATTTAACAATAAACACTCACCAGTTGTCTCGGAACTTGTTTTTTATTGCTCGGCAGTGTTTCCGACATGTTTCTGTTAGTCAGAAACACTGCACCGCGAATTATACACTATTTTACGTAAATATTTTACACGGAGCACGAGAAAAAGTAACGTAATCCACCATTTGCTACGGTCGTCACTACTGCCAACATTGCCGTAAGCAATCACTCCGGTATTCTTTTGAAGGTTGGTAGCATTAGTTACGTCTTATTGGTCTATTGTGAATATACGAAAGCGGCAACTTTTGAAACATCGCTAATATGATTAATTTTCGATGTATATTACGAAATAAGAGGCCGTAAAGAGGTTTTTCGTTGTTTTAATCTTTAATAGAATGTTTTAATTTCATTTAGTTACTAATTTGTATGTAACTAGAAATAATGATTACGAGATTTTAGCGTAATGTGCAAGTGAGTAATATTTATATAGCGCTGTTAGTCCTTTTATAAAAATATCGATTATCGATTTAAAAAAACTGATGATGGTTAGAGATGGTACTGGTAATTAACTAAATAATCATGAAATTAATAAATTATGATGAATAACCATGCGGGATAAAAAAAACTTATTTATTAGTTAATATATTTGAATAACCAAACACAGTAAATAAAATTATTATTAAAAATAAAAAAATGCAATTAATTATATGTGTGGAAATAATTAACATAATTAACAATGGTTCTGGATACTTTGTGTTTTCCTTTTAATTATTGAATAAACTGTGATTTAGAATTAATGCAAGCGAGTAAGAGAAGTTTGATTGATATTTTCAGCGAATATTTCCACTGCCCCTACAATGATTTTAATTTAGCTATTACTTCAAATTAATATAATATGTAAATAATAGTAATGTAATTGTATAAACATGTTTATAATTAAATATAATATGTAATTGTTATATAATATGTGTAACAAAAATTGTGCACATTTTTCATTCCTTTAAATTGAAATAATGTCAATAATTAAAAAATATATTAGAAGTATTATTTATTTATATATTTTATTTCTTGCATATTAAGAAGTATTATCATTTTGATTGCACAAATGTATAATTTAAAGGTATCGGTATTTTGTTCTCTGTAAGTTACATCTGCAGGACTGGAACCTTGATAGCGTTACTAATGTATAATTATGTAAAAATAATACCACAATCACTTTTGCCATCACAAAAAAATGTATTTTACATCTACATCGCAAAGTTAGTAAATGTGCACAAAATAAAAACAATATATCTTAAATACGCTTTACAAATGGATAGGACAATCTCTTGATTAATAATCAGGGGAAGAAAATGTATATTGTAGAAATAGAATTTTGAAATAATTAATACATAAAAAGAGGTAAGCAGGCTAATGAGAAAAGGCTATCAGTCTCTAATCTTCTTGGTATTGTTAGATCCCATTCTTCTATCAATACGAACCAAAATTTCAAAGTAATTTGTAGATGGGCTAGTACGATCCATAAAAGCTTTGTTTTTATTTTTATTTCATTTTCTATTATCATATGTTTTTACACCTACCCTCCACTTTTTTCATGATAATATTTGGGGTTATGAAGTTTATTTTTTAAAAGTCCTTTGTTTTCACCTTTTTTTCTAAATGTTCGAAATACTCAATACAATTTTGTGCAAGCATAAAAAAGTGAAAATCTCTACAACCTGCACACTAACTAATTTACCTGATTTTTATTCAGGTCAATTATGACCAGATTATTAAAGATTTGCAAAGATTTTTAAATTTAAATTTTCACATAATGTACATATTCTAGCTAATTTTATCTATCTTAATAGAAATAAGTCACGCAACATAATTTAAAAGGAAGAAAATGTGCTTTTAAATGAAATAGAAGAATAATGACAAAAAAAATGAACTTGTAACCAGTGGAAACTTCACTGATCTTAGTATTATTTTTATTGTATTGTTTGACTGTGTACTGTGTAATCGTTTGTTTCCCAAATATAAATAAAATAAAAAAAAAACTTTCTTCTTACAATTACTTTGGATTCCGATCATTTCACACAGAAATTTGAGGACGTGTATCTCGCACTATCCTTGGTAATATCTTGACTGCGGTCATAGTGAGGAGTATAGGGTTCGGTTGGCTGAATAGGGCTTTAAGTGGACTGATAAAATGTTAGTATATTTTGGGACTTTCTCATATTTTGGCAATATATTCCCAAAATATGAACTTGTATTAACATATAATTTTATTGTACGTACGTAATGTACGTTTTTTACACCTTCACTACTAAATGGAGCATCGAAATCAATTAACTATTATTACCACTTCATTTATTTTTTGTAAAAAAAAAACTTTTCAGTCTTTGTTTATATATTAATCTATCTATAGACGTCCAATTTTTTAATTGATGGGATTAAGACACAAACTAATGTAATTATAAGAAATAAAAACAGCCCCTTTTTGTTAAAAGTAAAAAAATTCTAAATAACTTTTATATGATATTAGAAATAATATATATAAATAGCTTATAAATTTGGCAACACTGAACGCTTAAAAGACCGGAAGTGATTTAGTTTTCTGATTAGTTCATAGTGTTATTTTTGATATTCACAGATTACGAAAGATTAATTTCTAGAACTATGTATTGGTCATAAATTCATACAGTCTCACTGCTGGGAACAGGTAGAGACGCGTGCCCAGTAGGTGCTCTTCTCAGAGCAAGTAGTGTTGGTCATATTTCATCGTGCTGACAAGTGCGAATTGATAGACTTCACACCATTGTTGAAATTAAAGGATTCAGGCGTGTTGATTACCGCACAACCTTTTTCTTCGCTGCCAATATAAGTGATTCTGTTTATTACAAATGCTTACTTCTTATAAAATTTTGTATTTTCGCAGATATTGATATACATAAACAAAGTAAATCCACTCTTAACCACTCCATTAATACTTCTATAAAATTAATATTAAACACTCCGGTCGAATAAAACAATATTAATATTATTTATTTTTAAATGAATTCAAGTCAAAAATATAAGACGACACGCGTTTTGACACCTCCTTAAGGCTAAAGCTCTTGACTCGGTGTTTTCCCAATCATTATTTACTTGGTGTTACCAACATTCTTTATTATAATAACATTAATTATTTGCAAATATATAATTTTATGTGGATTAGATTGAAACGTTATAAAATAAAAATAATATTGTATTTTTTTTACTTTTAGTTTATAATAATAGTTATTAAATTTGTTTGCATGCAAATGCAAATAAAATATGTGATTCACAGAATACATGTAAATAAATTGTCTTGTAACTTAAGTATTATGAAAATTATAACCTCACGACTGAGTCATAAATAAAGTAAAAGGGAATAACAAGTATAGTTAGGGTGCCACCTGTACTTTATTACTAAGTATTGTACTTTAAATTGGGTTAATTGTACTTAAAACTTTATGAAAAAATAAAGAACGCGAAACTATTTTATTTTTGCATGATTTGGATTTAAAAATGTTTGGTCGTCAACATTATTATGTAAAACAATCATTCTATTATTTAGGATTATTATTATTATTATTAGAATTCTAGACACTTAGGGAGTGATAGAATATTTAGATTTGGCGCCCTTTTTAATGCTCGTCAATTGCAGTCACAGCAGCTGTGTCAAAGAATATTTCTAGTTTCAAGGGTCTAGATTTTTCCCATTTTTTTTTCGCCACATAGCACGCACTATTCTAAAAGTTGCCCGAAGCTAAAATAATTGTACTTTATTTTTAAACTACTTACTTCTTTTTGTACTACCTTTTGTTGTTTATACCATTAATAGCCAGTGTATTGCTGTAAAAACTACCAATTGCTGAAAAAAAGATGGCAATCCTAAGTATGGTCTATAATAAAATTAATATATTAAAGTAGAACTTAAATATTATCATTACTATCTTTTCAAATAAAATTTAGAGATATCCATATTTTTGTATGTCATAATTCAAAATGTCAAAATAAGATTATTTATAATATGATAAAATCTCTGAGGATATAGGAAATAATACAGTATCATCATTAGTACAGTAGTTAATACTTTTTGACGGGGAGAAACGGGGAAGAGATACTGGGTTATGTGGAATTATTTCCTCACTAAAACACCATCGGTGGCCTTCCTCAGCGCTACAAAGAGTACTTTGTGATCTCCAACGGAATGTTAACGGAGTTCTCTGAGCGCGTTGCCCCTACACGCCTCGCCCAGGTGACCGTTCAAGCCCACCACAGCATCTGGTGTTAAAGATGTGCAGCCATACACACCGTCATCCCCCACGGGATCGCTGGCTGGACGGTTCGAACCCCTACTATTGCCGTTCACAACTCCAGAAGTCCCCATATATCCAATCCTATTATTCATAAGTTTATAACTAAGCGGCAGTCAATGCTTTTAAATATTATGTTAAGCAAAAATATCTAAAAATATTACAAGTATTTACATAAATATAGATAGATTAATACAATTAACTCCTAATCATAATAAACATTTCTTTTATTTTTGAAATAAATGTACCATACCAATACAAAAAAAAAGAGAAAAAGCATTGTCTATTATTTTCTACGCCAAAATTTGATTTAAGAGGCGTTAAGTATCGATATGAATATTGAAATGAAAAGTTTCTTTATGTCCTTCCATATAGATATAAACAAAAAATATCGTGGAACTAGTAAACGAGTATGCTGTCCACATGATATCTGATGTAAAGTGGCAAGAAATTTTTCTCTTTTTATATTAGTGTCATTAACGTTCTATTTATTAAATTATTATTCCTATTTATTATATTTTAAGACTAACATGAAGATTCCTAATCTGATAAAATCCACCTTTTTACTAAACCACACTGAAAGACGACTATCTAATACACTAATATTCTTTCAAGTGACATTCTATACGGAAGTGGCAAACGAGCATGCAGTCCTCCTGATGGCAAGTGACTAATGTCGCCCGTGGACATTTGTAATCGACCTCAGAGAAGATCAGTCTTACCTGAGGTTAGCCATCGATGCGTTGCTACCTCTGAGGATTAAGTTGGAACGCCTCGGACATTACTCCCGTCAGACCATAAGTACCACACTGGTGTTAGGCAGAAATACAGAGAACTTTTTATGTGAACAAATATAATATAAAATTCGGCATAGATTCTTCAAAAAAAATAGGACGTATTTTTTTTCTGTCCATCAGAAGTACTTTTATAGATACATATCAGTACGATGATTTTGAACGTATGTACTTAAGAAAAGTAATTTTTTAACAGCCAACTTCACAATTAACTAGCATAATTATAAATTCTACTATAAGGCTCATTAAAAAAACTGTCTATGCAGTTTTTGGTTAAATAAGTAGGTAGTCCGGGAATCACCGTACATTTTTCAACACTTATTACTATCAAGCTAATTTTTCGAGAGTAGCTTCACTTCATTGAGACGCCCAACTTCTCTCCTGAAAACGATTCTCGATTGTGGTAGCTAAAGAAGGTAGCAGGGACACAATATGTGTAATACGATGAAACTCAAAAAAATATTCCTAAATGGTTCTTTTTTCGTAAATATGAAGATAAGTATTTATTTAAGTTTTTCGAAAAAATATTTGTCCTACAAAATGTATGGTTTTATCAAACAGTCCCCTTTTTGCATTATGTATCAATAACGAGGACATGTAAAATGATTACTAACCAGTTGATTTTTTTTGTTGCTTACATATTTTTAAAATTTAATAGCCTCATAGTCCTACAAATCACGTGGTACGTTATCCCAGTCCTACAGCCAAAAGTTGTACTACAAATACCTGATGTAAAAATAATTACTATTAAGCTGAATCTTCGCGAATAGTTTGGTTTCGATAAGACGCCTAATAATTACTTGTACGAAAATTTTCGGTTGCGGTAGCTAATAAGGTAGCAGGGACTAAATATATAAATTTGACGATTCGCAAAAATTTACCGAATAATATAACTTTGTAATTCATACAAACACTATGAAAACAAACTTATGTTGGTAGTTGGAAAACTGTTCAACTTCATGATAATGCTTCGGAACCCTTCGCCTGCAAGTCCGAGTTTTAAGCCGCATTTTTTGAAGTCGATTAAAAAATGATTTCCTATTAACAATAAGGAACTTCAATTGCGTGTGCCAAAGAACCATGCTAATGTTAAAATATTTGTGGTTCGATTCTGAAGGCACAACTGTCACAACTATAACAGCCTACTAACAGCAGTATTAAGCCCTGCTGTATGTCATTTTAAAAAGTGTGATAAGGAAAATATTCTTATCCGGGGCGTTCGAACTTCCCTGTGGAAAAAGTCTTATAAATTCTGATACAAAACAGCTAACTCGGTATCAGAATTTATCAGTTAAAAAAATATTTATAAGATTGAAAAAATTTTCTGATACAGATTTCTATAAGAATCTATCAGTTATGAGAATTTATGAGACCGTTTCCACAGGGTTAGTCCTCAGTAACGCATCGGTAGCCAAACTCAGGTAAGACTGTGATCTTATCTTCGGTTAATTACAGTTACATACATGTCTATGGGCGACAGTGCCCACTTACCATAAGGTGGAACATGCTCGTTTTCTACTTCAATATTTAAAAAACGCCCTCGTCCAGATCCGGCGCCTTTTGTATGTGAAATCTATGCTTACAATCAGGAGGTAACAAATCATCAGGATGCTTTTATTAACAGCAAATAACGTAAAATCATGCAACTTCCAAAATATTGCCAAAAGATATTTGACAAAAATGTATATGAATTTTTCCTCTTCATTTCACATTTACACATGGAAAAAGAAATTACTTTCAGAACAACCTAATTATGTCAGATATAAGTAAATATTATATAACATAATAACTATATACCTCTTCGATGTTTTTATATATTTAAGAATACATAATAGATATCAAGATGAATATTCAAGTAGGTTACCTATAGGTCCTCCTCGGTCGAATAGTAGTTTTTTTATAATATGGAAATAACAAACGAGCATGCAGTCCACCTGATAATAAACCCCAGATACGATCTGAGTCTTACCTGAGGTAAGCCACAGAGGCGTTGCTAACCCTGAGATCTAAGTTGGAACGCCTCAGATTACTATAGATATCTCCCGTATCATATCCTTCAGAGCAGAAATCAGGAATGCATAACACTACTATTATTGGGCAGAAATAGGTATGGCGGTGGTGCTTCCGGAGTCGAACCACAAAAGTTCCACATCCTTTAAATATAATGTTGATATCTTGCATATTCATTTTATATTTTTTTAATATATAATAAATGTCTCAACTGTATACCTCTTTATACTTATGGACGTGTATTTAAATTCTAAATCACATGGTATTATTTGGTTTATGTAATTCTAAGTATTGTTTTAAGCAGGTGTCGTCATATAGTATTTGTTTATCTTTTCTTTAACAAAGAATTAACAAACGAAAATGCAGTACACCTAATCGTATGCGGTTATTGCCGCCCATGGACATCTGTAAGCAACTCCATATAGAACAGGGGTTTTATCTTAAGTCGATCGTAGACGCGTTGCTACTCCAAAGGACTGAGATGGTCGCCTCATATACATAAGTGAGCCGGCACCTACAGCCTTCCAACGAAACGCAAGAACTGCTTCACGCTAGAAATAGGTGTGGCGGTGGTACTTACCCGGTCGAACTACACTGCTTCTACCACTTGTCAAGTAGTAGATACAGATTCGTACCTAATTCATACCTTATACCACCAATCTGTGTTCGTCAAGTGGTGTAATATATATGTCAATAAGGTTGCAACCAATAAAAGAACTCAAAACAGCTGCTGTAATAGAAAATGATTTTTGTTAACCAACACGAACGTCAGTTGAATGTAGTATTTGTTATGAATCATTGACATTGACATAAGCCTGAGACAACAATTCTGTAAGTTGTTGTGTAAAAACTCCCAATAGATTGTGTATTTCACGTCAGAAATTAGCAAAAATACTTTAAAATACAAATGCTATAGAGCTTCTGTAATTAAACTAAAGATATACTTAACACTTTTAGGACAGTAACGCCTAAGTTACTCCTGTGTTACAATTGCCTGTAACGGTAACCATGTGGTCACCGTCGGTATGTACCAACACGTATGGGCTATTTAATTCAGTACTTTTGAAATAGTCCCTTCAAGAAATTAAGAGCGTCTTAGTAAAATAGGAATTTAAGTATGATTTTATTCTAGGCGTTGTTATATACCTGCCTTCACAGATTATATAACATTATTGGAATAATATTGAATAGACACTTAGACATATCTACACTTTTGTCTATGATTAAGCGTATCACGTGACTAATAGAACAATTGACAGCATAATGAAAAACTAGACAGAATTAAATTATGAACTAAGATTAAAATCAAAGACAAATAATTTATATCAAAAACCTTTTATTAGGTAACAGATTTATATAGACAACATTATTTAAGATTTTATCACAGATTTCAGTTCTTATTTTTCAAGCATATGTATATCTATCAAAGAATGTGAGAAAAACTTAAATATTAATAAAACGTATTTAAAGTTAAGCCGTTAATTTCGTTAATTTAGTCATTTTAAAATATATTGTTGCTTAGCATAAATAATAAGTATAATAACACAACACAAAAACATTAATAAATTAAGGTCAACACAGTGTCGTTAAATCACTAAGTTTTCGAGTCTAAAATAATATAGTGTGCGTTAATTAGCGCTCAATCAGCTGTCAGAATGTCATTAGTATGTATGAAACCGTCGCGTTTTTGTAGTCATTCGAATTTGGTCGGATAACCAGCTCTTGTGTTACTGTTTTGGTCTTTGTTTATATTTACTTAATGCGAAATATTTAACACTAAATTAAATTAAATTAAATTTTCAACACTGGATATTACAATTTTTAACTCTCCGATAATTCGTTTAGAATTTTCCTGCTGAAACAACATTGCCCCAGCAGGAATCATTTTTTCAGTTTATTTACAAAACGACAACATGCAATTTTTTTATATTCGGCGCACATTTACAGCTGATTGAGCACTAATTATATGTCCCACTCATATCACTCTAGGTGCTACTTTCATGATGGGGTAACGCACACAATAAATAATATAAAACTGTATTTTTAACTTAAAATTAATAAGACTTTGACTTGTTAGATATCTACACATTTTTACCGCAGAACTAATGTTACCTTATTATGTTCACACAATGTTCGAGGCCCAGGAGAATAAGAGTAGTAGAAAATATAAATCATTATCCAATTCAATATAATTTGGACATTACTCCTGAGTATTGTTATTTTGATTCAACTCCCAAGATAATAACAACAATAACCAATACCATAAATATAAGAACAAGTAAATATTGACTGCAACATATACTATTGATAAAACTTAATGTCTTTTGTATAGAACTATAACTAGTCCGTTTCAAATAATCATGTTCGTATTTTCCCATTTTGGAATATCTTGTGTGAAATTTATAGTTTTTATATGTATGTTATTTGCGTTTTTTTTCAACACATATGAAAGGCACGAGGCATATCTAGTTACGAATCTTTTGAATAAATAAGTACGTAGTTCTTACATAGTTATTAGTAGCGTTCTTGTGTAAATATATGTTATTCCATAAATGCAAAAAATAATTACCTACATGTTTAATTTATACAACGGATAACAGAATAACAATCGCTTTAATTAAAACTAATCTGGAATTCGTAAAGTTATATCATAATACTTCAAAACAGGATCCTCTATTACGTATTCACTGTCCATCGCTCCATTGTCTTCCAAAAAGTCTGTTTGTTGCCGTAGCCAATCCAAATACAACTTTAAATACCGATCCCCTGGATCCAAGTCAGTGTGACCCAAACAGAAAATCCTATACGCATCTTCGCCATACTTCCCTATACCGCATAAGTCGCTCGCTCGACGCCATTTCGATGATACAAATTGATAACTGAGCTTCCATATCATGCGACCTCGCTTCTTGAGGCCTAAATTTTCAAAAAATCTCTCCAAAGAACTCGGTGTGTCGCTTAACACGTCATAAGGTGACGGGTATTCATCGAAAAAGCTCTTCATGTACGGACGGGCGGTTTTACCAGATGTTTTGGTTAAGAAAATCGTTGCTATTAACATTGCCCAGGGGTTAGTCGAGAATTCTTCCTCGATCACGTAATGTGGTGAAACTGGCATTGCACGGGGTGATATGTTATAAAACGGTCGAATTTCTATTGGATCCGGTTCCTCAATATCTAGCTGGGATAAACTCAAGGAATCGGTTTCCGAGGTTATTGAATTTTGACTCAGATCCTGAGAGGAATCAAGCGTTGTCCTCACATAGAAAGAACATGCTGAAACACTGTCTTGGTCTAAGGTGGAATAATTGTCCTCGTGCTCAAAAAATTTGCTTACACAGCTTATTTCTTTTGCCATCATCAAGATTTCTGTAACAAAAAAAATGATTAGCATTAGTATGAAAAACGTACTTTAAGATATAGTCAGTTATGACAAAGGGGACAGAATATTTGAGATTCTAAACATATTTTTTTATAAAGATACAGTTCTATCATATTACTTATAAAAAGTAAAAAAATTAATCAAAATGTATGTATTTGTTAACTATACCAATACTCGGCTTAAATTTTCATTATTTCTTATTAATGACATAGCAGATAGGTTGTATTTTTAAATATAATATATATAAGACTATATCTTATAGTTTAGTATAAAATAAACGAATGTGTTGCTTCTGAAAACAAAGATTTATTTTGTTAATTTCTTATCAAAGAAAACATCTTATTACACTATTATAACAATCTTACCTGAAAACAAAGAAACGACATTCAAAGTTTATTTTTCTACCTATTTTAATCTTTGTACACAAAATATATTCCAACAAAAGTTTATTTTTAGGCCTTCTTCTTAACACAACATTCTAATAATATCTTAACAAAACTATCGACGCAAAAGTTTGACATCTACGAAGAGTCGCGCGAAGCGTGTTAAATTAGCAAAAAGAAAACAAATTCTACATATATTTTCAAAAAAGAAATATACCAATCGTTTCGGAGAAAGTTTTATACAAACATACTCCTATAGAATTTTGTACCTACATTTGTTTGGTAGCCCGAATAGATTGTCATAATATGTGAAAATTATGCAGTTCCATCAAAATTACATATATAAATTTAATTATACCTGCGCATATACAGTTAATAATAAATTATAATAGGCGAAATGGACATTAAAAACAGAATTCGGTAGTAAGCATAATACTCCTTTTTCGTCTTAA